>VXBP01007144.1:5580-23138 GCA_013400115.1 Rhinopomastus cyanomelas | reverse complement strand
CGCCCATTCCCAGGGCGGTGGGGGGGCGCTCCCTTCAGGGCCAAAGCCCACGAAAAGAGGCGCGAGAAGAGCAAACAAAGACCCTGCCCCGGTTTTTATAGGCTCCCCCATTCCACCTTTCAGGGGCAGGTCCCAGGACAGACGCTTCCGGGGGGGGGACGGGGGACCTGTGACCTGTGCAACTGGAGTAGGTCCCCCAGGACACAACAAAACTTTTCTTCCTCATGAAAGCACTTCTACACATTCTAGCAGTTCTCAAACTGTGACACACCTCTTGCCTCATAGCTGGTCTTGTGAGTGTCTGGACCCTCAGGCTCAGTTACCTTAAGAACTGCAGGTCCAGTGAGCTCCTGGCTGAATCACCTCTTTTCTGCTACCCCAAAGCCTCACAGGTGGTATACTCTTGCCTTTCAACCAAGCTAAATTCCCAGTGTAGACTCGCAAAGGTTCAAAATATGCACAGCAGATGGTGGGTTAAGGAAACAGCATCAAAATAACACAAAGCTGGGTGGTGTTGCCAACACCCCTGCAGGCTGCACTGCCATTCAGCGAGACCTGGATAGGCTGGAGAGCTGGGCAAGGAGAACTGCAATGCAGTATAACAAGGGTAAGTGTAGAGTCTTGCATCTGGGCAAGAACAACCCCAGGTACCTGTATAGGCTGGGGACTGACCAGTTGGAGAGCAGTGTAGGAGAAAGGGACCTGGGGGTCTTGGTGGCCAGCATGGTTAGCAGATCAAGAGAAGTTCTTCCCCTCTTCTCTGCACTGGAGAGATCACATCTGTAGTATTGTGTGCAGTTGTGGGCCTCTCAGTTCAAGAGGGATGTGGAGCTGCTGGAGGGACTCTAATGCAGAGCAACAAGGATGATGAAGGAAGTGGAGCACCTCCCTTATGAGGAAAGGCTGAGGTAGCTGGGTCTTTTTATCTTGGAGAAGAGACTGAGGGGTGACCTCATTAATGTCTATAAATATTTGAGGGGTTGGTGTCAGGAGAATAGAGCCAGGGTCTGCCCAGTGTCATCTAGTGATAAGATGAGGGACAATGGGTGTAAGCTGGAACACAGGAGGTTCCACATAAATATTGGAAGGAACTTCTTCCCAGTGACAGAACCTTCCAGTGACAGAACACTGAAAGGGTCTGCCCAGGGGGGTTGTGGAGTCTCCTTCACTGGAGGTGTTTAAGACCCACCTGGATGTGTTCCTGTGTGACTTTGTCTAGGTGATCCTACTGCTGCAGAGGGATTGGACTAGATGATCTTCCGAGGTCCCTTCCAATCTCTAATGATTCTATGATTCTATGAAAACCTGCATTAGTTTGGGTTTTCTTCATACGTAACAATGTGAATCTTCCAAATATTATTGTTTTGACACAAGGTATAAGAACTCTTGAAAATAAACCACAGCAAAACATGCCATCGTCCTGGGAAATCATGTATGTCATCTGTAAGCACTAAAGATCAAGGTCTCAACTGAACCTAGAATGATTCATCGCATTGTGTGTATGACTCAGTTTTCATTGGCACCTACATTTGGTTGAATAACGTTTTGGCTCAGTAGATTTAATGAAAAAGGACAGTGGCAAGTTGTCTCAGGGACTGAACATAGCAAAGGAAGCGAGGGGTAAAGCAAGGGAATGCAGTGTTTCTCACACCTTTATTTTAAAAACCACAGAATTCTTAATTCTGAAGTACCAGCTGAGATGTGCTATCTTCAAAAACACAGCAGCATTCAGGAATTGAACACCTATCAAAGATAGCAAAGACCACCCATTTGTGCAGGAGAACTCACAGCTTTGAAAATTCAGCAAATTCCTATTACTGATGCTGTCAAAACAAGTGCCTGCAGGTAGCTTGTTTTGTATCAAGTGCACTTCACAACAAAATAAGGTAAAGAAATCAATGTTCTCCTCTTAATGAGCCCAGTATTCAGAGTTTGGGAGATAAAGCATCCACTATCCTGGGAAGGGTGGAATCTTTTTTTTTAAATGTTATTTCCCCCTGCTGCATTAAGAGCACTGTTGACAAGGCTCACAAAGACACCGAATGAATTTGCTTAAGAAAACTAAACTAAAGAGCTTCAAAGTAGAATATGGTATTTGTTTAAAACCAATGTCAGTCATGCTTTCAGGTCTCTACGCTCTATTTTTCTTACACACAAGCACCTAAATGGATGTGTTCAATTAGTTGGGTCAGTGCAATGCAGAGGACAAGGGTTACTAGTTATAAAGTTCCCACCGCATCCCCTAAGTTTGTGCTGATGGTGATAAACAAACTGGCTTTTAGGTGAGTCCTTTGAACTCTATAGGATTCACAAATCATCTGGAATGTTGTCCAGTTCTGGGCCCTACAATTCAAGAAGGACACATAGCTGCTGGAGAGAGTCTAGCTCAGAGTCACAAAGTTGATGAATATGTGAAGGGTGGGTGTCAGGAGGATGGAGCCAGGCTCTGCTCAGTGGTATCTAATGATAGGAGAAGGGGCAATGTGTGTCAGCTGGAACGGAGGAGGTTCCACATCAATATGAGAAGGAACTTCTTCACAGTGAGGGTGACAGAGCACTGGAACAGGATGCTCAGGGAGGTTGTGGAGTCTTCTTCTCTGGAGATGTTTAAAATCCACCTGGATATGTTCCTGTGTAACGTGGTCTAGGGGATCCTGCTGTGTCAGGGGGATTGGACTAGATGATCTTTTGAGATCTCTTTCTAATGTTCTCTGATTCTGTGATTACAGAGTCATCATCTTTATTAAGGTTGTTGCCTTGCAAATACTCTGTAAATTTAGCTGCATGTAGCCAAAGACTTATTCTTTGGTGTTTCATGACCATGAATGTGAAGTGACTGTAGTACATGTAAAGGTAAAGTACATGTAATGTAAAGACATGAAGATTCAGAAGTGCTTTTCATAAAGTTTCACATAGGTTTTACTGAGAGGGTGTTTTCTTTCTTCTGCCTTATGCTTCAACCTGAAACCTGTCGGTCCTTGGGGTAAGGACCTCACAGGAAAATCTAGGAAAGCATTAAACATGGCATTGTCTCTGCCACTGCATCCCCTTTCCTTCTGCCAAAACAATTGGCACGATTGCTTGGCTTTGTCATGGCAACCAAACATTTCTTTGTTACATCACAGCAGTGTTCTTCAATCAGCACCAAGATAATAGAAGAAATAATAAGGGCCACTCTTTAAAACACCCACCAAAAACCCTCAAACCAAAACACGCACAACTAATACTTCCTGCTGTAAAATTTCAAACACCATCAATTTCTCTTAAGCTTTGAACACTCTCAGGAAACCTGTCAGGAAGATGTCAAGCAATAAATTTCATTGGAAGCCATCCAATGAACACTTCACTTTGGATTCATTTTTTGTGACTGCCTGCCACTTGATCAGTACATTTTCTTCCCTCTTGCAATGAGGTCTCTTCTAGGGTGCAGAAAGTGTGTTAGAGAAGGCTGTTAAGATGCTTTTTATTTTGTGCAGCCTGGATTGAAGCAGTTCATTCAGCACAAAAGCCCTGTGCCACCTCTTACAGCTTATTCCTGTTTATCTATCTGTGTGTCTCATGTAAATTAGAAACAAATTTCCCGAGCCTCATCCAGAGTGTTGTCAAACACAGAGACACTACAGTTCTAGGACTCACATGGTACCCATCCAAGGTTAAGCACAAACTAATTATCTGCCTGGCAAGTGACACAGTGGGTTATCCCAAAAGATACCTACTAGAGGATTATAGATGATATGCAACAATCCATAGCCACTCTTTTCTGCTAAGATACACAGGGATAGAACAGAAGGATGATGGGCAAAAATCATCCCCCTGAAAGCCTGAAAATTTATTATTTGCTTTTCCCTTGAGTCTGAAGGAGAATCTTCAGGAGGGTCCTTTGGGTCTCAGATTTCAGAGGGAGGATGAGGGGCCATTTGGAAACCAGCAGGAACTCATAAATCAGATGGGAGACTTCAGGCCTGCAGAGGAGAGAAACAAAAGATCACTAGCTCCTTCATCTCAAAGGTTGACTTAGTCTCATCAACTGGACATCTCAAGATAAACTGTCAGACATCTTTTGAAGAGACAGCCCTGCTGCTTGCTGTCTCTCACCAAGAAATTAGCAACTTTTGTCTGCTATTCAGATGGAGTTCACACCTGTGGTCACAGGATTCACAAAATTCTCTTATCCAAATTTTTGTCTTGCAATTTAGCACTTTGAACAACAGTTGCAGGTCTTCACTGCTGCTGAGTCCCCATCACACACCACTGCAGCACTGGCTCTCCTGCAACAGTATGGCAGTGCAATGATGCCCTTTCATCAGCTTGTCTGCTTATTCATCTCCTGCCAAAGCATTTCACATCGTGCTTCTTTTACATGATGTCTAGTGCTTCAGATATGATGACCCCACAATTTGGGAATCCCCCCCCGCTCCTCACGTGAAACATAGCACAGGAGTGTATACTTCAGCTGCAATGGAGTGTCTCCTTCTGGCAAGAGCTGCTCAAGGGAAGGCACTTGAAACTTCACGTGGTGGTAGCAAGACCAGCCTCTATTCCCCAGTCCACTAGTGCAAAAGCCCACGAGAGCACTGCCTCTAAGTGTCAGTGCATGAGTGAGCAGCTACTTTGTTAAGAAATCAGTGGAGACTAAAAAAATGTCCTGAGGGAGGTCAAATTTATGTCAAGGGTGTCATCCATTTTCCTTTCACAGCAGCTGGAGTTTTCCAGAGTGACCCCCAGGAGGTCTTGGAAATTAGAGCCCTGAAAACTCGTGCAGATCCCTCATAATTGATGGTGAAAGCTGCTGTTTTCAACACAGAGACCAAAGCCCAGAACTGCACTGGCTCAGGGTTTTGATTGAGGGCAGAAGCACACCAGAACACATCCAGGATCTTCCTCTCTCCACTCACTTTTTCATAAGAAACATTTAATACTCCATGTTACTTGGGTTTTCTGCTATGTGTACATGTACAATTATTAGTGCACTTTAATTAACACACATTTCTGCATAAACATAATATAAAGGCACTTCTTTCTTTAGTATTTGAACCCTACTGAAGTCTTGCCTGTTTCGCTCACTAACTCTGTGACTGAAAAAGAAACCAAGCTTGTATTAATCCATTTTTTTAAAAAAAACCTAAAGATAAATAAAGACAAATAATGTAATAAAGTTAGCTTCCAGATACTTCACAGTAAACAAATCTTATATAAACAAATTTCACTTTGGATGAGGCTTTAGCTAGCCAAAGTGACCTTTGTCTCAGGAAGATTGGTTCATTTTCAAATCTCAGTGTTGGGTTTTATCCTTAGCACTGTTCTAACCCTCCTCATTACTCAGTCAATGAAAAGTAAATGGAAAGCTGGCTCAGACCGTATTAAAGACATTCTTCTTGCAGAAGCTGTGCATACAACTGCACATTCCCCTATCTTTGATCCTATTTGACAGGTTTTGAGAGGCAATACTGAGGATGCTGCACTCTGGAAGTACACCACCCCGTTGCTATACCCTGTTAAAACAACAAAAACCCAGTTCTCATAGCAACCTCACCATTAAGCGCAGAACACTAATTCACCAACCTTCCTCTGATCCCACTTTCCAGTTTACACAGCAGGCTGGACTGTTTTGCATCACTCAGTACTGGACTGTACTGGCTCACAAAGAGCAACCCCATAGCACCTTGAAGGGTTGTTTAGGGGAAGAGGTGGAGAATTGACTTAGAACAAGCATTGAAACAATTGCTTATTGTTCCTTTTGTATCTTTAATGTTACTTGTGACAACTGCTGAGGTCTTTTAAATTATCTCTAGTACAGTGTAACCAGATGTAGGTTTATCTGGGCTGTTCCTCTCCATGTGTGACATACCACAGCTCTGGGAGTACAGCTTGCTTTGGTCTTCAGGCAAGTCTCTAGGGAATCTCCACTGTTTAGTTTCCTGTTGAAAAACAACAAAAAGTAAACTAAAACATCATCTTCTACGGAAACACTTTGAGTTATGTATGAGCACCTCTTTTGTTTTGCAGAGTGACTCTGGAGACATATGTTTTCAGAAGAAATAAGAGCCCATGCGAAAGTTGCAGAGATCTGTAACACTGACAGAAGAAACTATGCAGATACTGTTGTGGATAATTTGTGCCCTAAGCTGCCCACTTTGGGTAAAATATCGCACTATTTCTAAAATCAGGGTTTGTTTCCTACTTGACATGTTTATTAGCAAAAACGTCAGCAACAAGTTTTAAAGAGAAAGGTGGGGTGAGGCCAGGGCTGCGAAAAAAGAAGGCATAATAAAAGGAGTAAAATCATACCTTCCAAATAACAAAATATCTTAGAAAAATGATGAATAATGTAAAGTCAATAAAAAGTTAGAACCTTGGAAAAAAGGGAAGATGCTTATTTTAATTATAATATTAAGACATTTGTTATTACCAGTCAATAGTGGGTTTCATCCAAACTCAAACGGGGTTTCAGTCATCTGACTAGACAATTTACCAAGCACGCAAGAACTTTTAGGACTTTTAAAAAGACTGAAAGAAAAAATAATAAAACACAAAGAAAAAATAAAGAAGACCAGATGCCTTTTATTTCTTGAGAGTAAGATGGAAAACACAAAGCACAAACAAGCCATTACTCACACTGAGAGTTGCATTTGCTGCGTGATAGGGTTACAACCTGATCCTCAAGTGATCCCATATGAACACAGTCGACTGGGCACAAACATAAACATGCAAAACAAGTCAGAGTACTGGCCAGCTGTCAACAGCTTATGAAAAGACTGTTTGTCTTCTAACTCAGCAATGGTCCATCTCACCATGACTGCACAAGAGAAAAATAATCTCCATCTGGTTGGCACCCACCTTCCATACACAAGCCCAGGGCCACTGCATCGCTGCTTCACTGCCAGTGGTTTTGTGGAAAGTTTTGTACAACAGGGGATGATGTTCTCTCAGGAGTGCCTGTAAACTCAGTGCTGATGCTGGGGACAGTCTCTTCTGGGCTGAGGATTAAAACCAGCGTCTAGGTAAGGAATAAATGCTAGACCCTGCAGAAAGTAATTAACAGCTAGACAGACCATTAATACCAGGGTCACACTACAATAACCCTTGGTTACATGTTGTATAGGGGTTGTTTCACTGGTTTATGGCTACATGAATCAACCCCATTTAAAATGTCACTGAATAAACCAAAAGGAAGATAAACTCAAACCACTCCAGATCTTGAACAATCATGGAAACAGCAATCACTGAAGCACAGCCTTGCAAAACTGAGGAAGATCACTTAGTTACAAACCAAATGGAAATGTGTTTGTGCTTCCATTGATCTGTCTCAGACTCTAACACTGCCCTTTCACACTGCCAGCCTTATTTAACTCCATGCACTATCCAATTCCCAGGCGCCAGTATCATCAAACACTGACCATGAATTATTTATCTGATTAAAAGCCTGATATTACTTGACAGTCAGGCAAAACACATTACTGCCTGGTTCTTTCATGTGACATCATTCCTTACGAATAACCTTTGTAATCTTTGATCACAAAACCCTGCACCGCAGGTACCACTGCCAGCAGCTCAGCCCAGCAGGTTGTCCTTTCCATACTTTGGTTCTCGCATTTGGCTCTTGCTGAGACACTGTGAATCCATTTGGAATCATGTGTCCCTGTTAGAACTTGTAAGATTGCCTTCTGTCTTTGTGTAGGAGCAAACATTCTTCCCCATCCTGCTTAATCTGCATCTGACCTTTGCGTTTGTACCACAATAAATTTACATTCTGAAAGCACCGCTGTCTGAACTGCTTATTCTTACATCAAGTATCCCTTCAATGTTCGACATGTATCATGCACATGGCATTGATTCTCTGATGCCTCTGTCAACAAAAAATGCCCTGTGAACAAGGAAGAAACTGATTACCCCAGCAAGTCTCTTGAGGATGTCAGCTGTAGGACATGACTTGTGGTAAACACTTCCGTTGGATGACACTCACAAGCACTTTGTACAAGCACGTATGCGCATAGATGTGTCTATGCACTGCCACAGACCGGGACAACAGCTGCCCACAAAGGTGACTAAAAGACTGGACCATCTGTCATACAAACAGAAGTTGAAAGAGATAGGAGTGCTCAGCCTGGACAAGATGATATACAGGGAGACCTTAGCCATGAGTATAAATACCTGATTGGAGGAAAACAAGCAAACAGAAACAGGGTTTTCTCAGAACTGCCTTGTAAAAGGACAAGAAACAATGTCACAAACTCATCTGAACACAATAAAACACTTATTTTATTATTATCTTGAGAATGGTCAAATACTGGAACAGGCTGTACAGAAAAGTTATGGAGTCTCAATACCTGGAAAGGATGAGGGGGTTGGGTTTCTTGAGGTTGGAGAAGAGGAGACTGAGGAGTGACTTTTTAATGTCTATAAATATGTGAAAGGGGGGTGTCAGGAGGATGGAGCCAGGCTCTTCTCAGTGTCATCTGGGATAAGACATGGGGCAATGGGTGTGAGCTGGAACAGAGGAGGTTCCATATAAATTTCAGAAGGAATTTCTTCACAGTGAAGGTGAGGGAGCATTGGAACAGGCTGCCCGGGGGGGTTGTGGAGTATCTTTCTCTGGAGAAGTTTAAAACCTGCTTGGAAGTGCTCCTGTGTGATTTGATCTAGGTGATCCTGCTCTGACAGGGGGATTGGAGTAGATGATCTTTTGAGGTCCCTTCCAATCCCTAAAGTTCTGTGACTCTGTGATTCTGTGATTCACTCAAAAGCCCTGGGCAGCTTGCTCTAGCTGCTGATCTGTCTTTGAGTAAGGAGGTTTTTTTCAATTTCTCTTTGGTATTAACCACTTTTCTCAGCAGAGGTCAGAGACTTTACTTGTCCCAAAAGTGCCTCACCCATCACAGAGACAATCCATCAATGCTTCAGACAAGGGCTCTGAGAACATCTCACACATTGGCACTAATGTCCTACTTAGTTCCTAAGAAAAGTCCGGAGAGTGCATCCCACTTGTGTTTTAGCACCATCAGCTCTGGACATCCAGGGATTTTGGTGACAGCAATTTCAGTTTTCAGGTCTACCCAGACTGAAAAAATTGGTCCCTCCCATTCTGAGATCTCATTAATTAATTGTATTATGTTACAAACAAATGTAGTAGAAATCTTGTGAAATCAAGCACTTTATCAGATTTTCTGAAATGCTGAATTCCACTAGCTGCACTTAGTCTCCAGATTCATTTCTATGTGAAAACAGAATTCAAAACAGCATCTACAGACAGAGGTTTTATTATTAACACCTCTGGTTTTATTTCATTTCACACACCTGTGTTAGCAGCTAAGGCACACAAGGCAACACCACTTTCTTCCCTCATGTAACTAACGCGTAATAAAAAATCTTTGCAATTTGAAGTTTTACCTACCTGTCACCATTTTCTACAACAGTTAAGACCACCCGACACTCTCTGACCCAGCACACCGCCCTTCCAGAAACCACACTGCTGTTTAGCTGGGATGGAGGTTCAGAAGCATTTTAAAAACTCATTGGCCAGCCTCAATGCCAGAAGTAACATCAAAGTGTAGCTCCTGGGTGCTGACTTTGGCTGGAACTGGTTTTCAAAGAAGAGGTGATGGCTGATGTCCTGCAACCTACACTGATTGCCACAAGCCCTGGTGGAAACTGGCCTTCTGCTACCGTGAGACATTCAAACTTCACTAAGTACCACGTACTGCTGCTCAATGCTTCACTTGCAGGTGTGTGTCCTGCTCTACTGTAATTCAATAAGCTCCCTTTCACTTCAGTGGTAATTGTGCAGATGATGGTAATTGTGTTGGCATCTCAGATGGTGTTACCTGTGCTAGCACACCATGTTGGCAGAGACCCTGGGCAGAAACTAATCTGGATAGTTTTCTCCTTACTGGGTGTCCCCACTCTTCCCACAAATAGTGCAGATCTGTGTCTTTCATGAGCTGATTCACAGACCTGGTGTGGGGAGGATAGCTGGGAAAGAGGCACATGGACTGTTGCACAGGCTGGAGGAAGAAAATGAGGAGACTTAACCTCACTGGAGGAAGCCACTTGAAACATTTGAGAAGGCTGCAAATGCAGAGGACTTACTGAGCCTACACCATGGCAAATGTTTCTTAGCACCTCTCAGCACCCTTTTACTAGCACAAGGGTGTTGTTTGGCTCAGATTCTTCCATATCACTCATAAACTCCTTTCTCAAAAACTTAAGAGTCAAGGGCAGCTACCAAAACACTGTCTATCTCTCTCTATTTATGATTAGGGTAAAATTTTGGGGTCCAGGCTGCAGGTATTAATAAACCATGTCAAAAGATTACTCATTAATGAAAGCAGACAAATGCTACCAATGAACTTCAGGACAAGTCACACACCACCACTGGGCAACTCTAGTGATTCTAATGGGAATGAGTTACCTCCCTGCCCCAAAGAGCCTCCAAAGATTAAGGAATGAAAGGAGATCTATAAAATCCTACAAAATTCTGGGAAAATTTAAGGGCCATGCTTTAGCTAATAAAGTCACAACTAGGAATCACAGAATCATAGAGCATTTTGGAAGGGACCTCAAAAGATCTAGTTCAATACCCCTTCAAGATGTATGAAGAGTAGGATACAAACCCAAACTTTTCATTATTCTGATCAAACACTAATGTGGCATGAGAATTGTAGGTATTAGTTAAAACAGAAGATAAACAAAACTGCATCAGACAGCTCTCTGTATACAGAAACCACACGTGACTTATCTGAAGCGTCTTTGAGCTCATTTGTGTTTTCCACTTTGTCACTGCTTGCAGCTGGAGCTTGCAATTCTACAGCGACTTACACTGACAATCATATATGTCTGAAAACACAATTTTAAACAATCTTCCCCCTTAAATGTCAGTCTGCCCACTTCAAACAGTCCCAGGCATGGCTTACTTAAAACACAGGCATGCTGGTTTGTAGATGAGACCTGGAAACAGCGATGCCAGGTCTCAGCTGTGGGAGTGGAAGGAGCAGATTAGTCTCTGATGGCTCTGTGCTTTATTCACTGTAGTAAGGGGTGTTTACATAGCTGCTGGTCTACTATGAGTTAACCCGCAGCTGCAGCTGAAAGGCGTCAAAATAAAACCGAAAAGAAAAAAATCACCCCGGTGTCCCCATCGCATCTGGCTCCGAGTTCCTCGGCAGCAGGGAGGATGCAGGACCCGAGCAATAAGCCTCCTCCGTGTGACATCTAGCGACGGCTGCATGAAGGACAATCCCAAGCAAGCCCTGTGCTCACAGACGTGCGGCTTTGCGGAAAGGATGCTGGACCCCCAGCCCCATCCTCATCCTCACCCCACCGGCAGCAGTTCCGCTGCCCCAGCTCTGCCTTCCACTCCGCTCGCAAAGACGGCCTCAGCAACTCCGGAATTCTTTCACAGAATCACTGAATATATTGGGTTGGAAAGAACCTCCAGAGGTCAGCTAGTCCAACCCCCTGACAAAAAGCAGGGACATCTCCAACTAGAACAGATTGCTCAGAGCCCTATCCAGCCTAACCCAAAATGTCTCCAGGGAGGGGCCTTCACCACCTTCTCTAGGCAGCTTGTTCAGAGATCCACCACCCTCACTAAAGAACGTTTTCCTGATGTCTAACTCAAATGTACCCTTCTCTGACTTAAAACCACTACCCCATATTTTTTTCACTTGAGTGGTCTGCAGAAGTCCTTGCTGATAGGTGTAATCGGGGATTGACCCGGAACAATGGACAATAACACTCAGTAACCTGCCCACCAGAACCCATGGGATCCTCTAGGGCTGTGACAGCTGTGCTACCAAAGCAAAAAAACCCTAAGGCTGCTCAAACCTCCAGCACCTGACCCCTGCCTAGCTGGTAGGAGGACAATGTCACTGGAGGGTCTGGAGAACAAACCTCGTGAGGAGTGGCTGAGGGAGCTGGGGCTAGCTTGTCTGAAGAAAAGGAAGGTGAAGGAAGACTTTGTTGTCCTCTGCAACTACCTGTAAATAGGCTGTAGAGAGGTGGGTGTTGGTGTCTTCTCAGAAGAAATAAGAGAAAGGACAAGAGGACATGGTCTCAAGTAGCACTAGCAGAAGTTAGGTTAGACATTAGGAAAAACTTCTTCATGGAAGTTGTCATCAGGCCTTGGAACAGGCTGCCCAAGGAAGGGGCTTAATCACCCTATTTGGATGTGTGTAAAAGTCATGGACACTTTAGGAACAGGGTTTAGTGGTGGGTCTAAAAAATTCTTATTCTCGGATTCCCCTGTGCAAAGGGAAAGGGGACAGATAGGGGGACTGTGCTCACAGGGTGATGACACTGCTTTCTGCCATCACTGCCATTGATGGAACATCCTCTTGCTGCTGGAGGGAACTGTCCTGCCGCACACTGGAAGGACAGGAAGAGGGAAGAATTGGGATCTTACAAAGGTAATCCAAACTCTCTACCACTTACCCATGCCAAAAAGGCAGGAGGAAACCTGCATGGTTATTATAGGTATATAATAACAGGTATGAAATTGCTTTTCTCCTTCTAGAGAAAACTCGTGCTGAACCCCAAAGAAAACAGCTCTGAAGAGTGAAAGCAATGGCAGTCACTGCATAGTACAGAAGTTCGTAACCAAGAAACAGTTGAGAAAATAAACTCCTCTGAATGGGATTTAGTGTTCTAATTTCCATGCAAATTACAAGGAAGGCTAGGTTTGTATTTTAGATCCTTAATTAGATATGAATGTAATGGCCATGCTGTTCGGAGTTACTGACATTTATGGTTTCAGCCCTTGTCACTGGACAGGCCACGTAAATAAAGCACAGGCATTTTGAGATGCTCTGAAAGAATTATAAGGGAAAGAAAACATGCAGGAAGCAAATAGCACTTGTGTCTCTCAGTCCTCCTAATATCATTACAAAACCTACTCTTAGCTTTTCACCTTCCTTGGTAGCCAAGTTTTATCAATTAACACCAGGAGAAAAGGCAAAATCTGAAGGATTCTTGCTGACTGTCTTATAAGAAAAAGGAATATCCTTTTCACAGAATCATAGAATCATTAGGGATTGGAAGGGACCTTGAAAAGTCATGTAGTCCAATCCCCCTGACACAGCAGGATCAACTACACCAAGTTACACAGGAACATAATTCAGGCAAGTTTTAAACATCTCCAGAAAAAGAGACTCCACAACCTCCCTGGGCAGCCCCTTCCAGTGCTCTGTCACCCTCACTGTGAAGAAGTACCTTCTCATACTCATATGGAACCTCTTATGTTCCAGCTTACACCCATTTCCCCTTGTCCTATCACTACATGACACTGAGCAGAGCCTGGCTCCATCCTCCTGACACCCACCCTTCACATAGTTATAGACATCAGTGAGGTCACCCCTCAGTCTCCTCTTCTTCAGGCTAAAGAGACCCAGGTCCCTCAGTCTTTCCTCATAAGGGAGGTGTTCCACCTCCTTCATCATCCTTGTTGCTCTACCCTGGATGTGAGGGTGATCTGGCTGTGACATCGGTCACCTCATTGATCATCACAGTTGATTTGACTGATCTGGCTGGCTAGGTGAGTGTCCCCTTCCTCCCTTACCGCTCCATGTGTGTGTCTCCTGAAGCTACATGCTCATTCAAAGAAGACGACCTTCCCTGATAGAAACGTACCATTCATCAGTCAAGGGCATACAATAGCTGCACTGGAACCTCCAGAAAATCTTTTAAACACATAGTTTGTAGTTTCTGTTTGAAATATAATACATATTGGATATAATAAAAGGAAAAGCTTATAGAAAGACACAACATTTTTCATTCTTCTAACTGATACAGTTTATAAAAAGACATTTTATAGAGAAGGGGTTAATGCAACCCTTTCCACCTTTGTTCAAAGAGGAAAACTGAGAATGAGCTTCTGGGATTGCAGTGCTTTCTTTTCCACCCTGGTACAGATAATATTTAGGTAAAAAAACTGACCTGAATCTGCATATTGCTAAAATTTACAGCCCAGTGCTACTCAAAACACAGTCATGGTACTGTGGTTACCTACCCGCCATAGCTGGAGAGCACTAAAGACAGCTGTTGTAAAATTCAGGGCTATTTCTACCTCATGTAAGAATATCCCTGGAGCAAGAACATGGTGCATTTTACTCACAAGAAAGCAGAAAAGGCCACCAAGTTATAGACCACAGGAGCAAGTTACAGACCAGAGGGGGTCACATTGTATTATGAACTGGAAATATCAGCAGATGGAGTCCTTGAGACTGATTTGTCCTGGCACTGCCAGAAGCAGAATCAGGCTGTGAGGAAGAGACCTGCAAAGGTCTGCAAAGGACAGTAACTAATCGTGGAGCTAATAAAAATAAGGGTGCTCAGTTTCAGCTGCTAACAGAAAATAGAACTGACAGTGAAGTAGCAGGTAATCAAATGCCAAATAAACTAATAAGAAAGTGTCATCTTATAAAGTGCTGATATTCTGACTTAAATGCCCTGTGACAGTCGATAGTTGAGGGCATCACTTCAGAGTCTTGAGGGCAGAAGGAAAGAATCTTTAGCCAACAGCCTATAAAATTCTTCAGGCAAAGATAATTAAGACCAAAGTAGTAATGGAAGACAAGGCAGGAAAGAAGATCTTCTATACAACAGGTTCAAATGCTTCTCCTCACTGTGGTGAGGAGAGAAGTTTACACTTAACCACTGATAGCTGTGACCCCCATCCAGGAGACCATAGTCTACTCCTAGAAAGTAGTCAGGATCCTACCAACAGAACTTGGGAGCTGAGGAAAATGTCATGTTGTCACCTGATCAATGGCAAAGGAGAAAGTGAAAAAAAAATAGCAGTAGGAATATATAACACCCAACAGAAGGGGAAACAGATGCTGTACAAAGGTTTTGCTCTATTGCCTGGTGAGTGTCAGTGCTTCTGTCTTTGTGTTCTATTTATATAATTTAGCAGAAGGGTGGCTGGTTTTAGTTTAATTAGTATTTAGCTTTGTTGATCCCATTTGATTCAGAATAGATAACAAATTTGAAGTCAGTGGACATTAAGTCTTAGTAAGTTGCATTAGGGGGATTGGACTGGATGATCTTTCGAGGTCCCTTCCAATCCCTAATGATTCTATGATTCTAAGATTCTGTGATACTTAAGAAAAGTATGTCTCTCATACTGAACATACTTGTGTCAGTTCACCTTGAGAAGCAGATGAACAGCAGCTTGCCAAAAGATTCTCAGAGCTTTATTTGTTTTTATTTATTTAGCTTTATTGCTTTTTGAAGAGTGGAATAGAGGAATGAGCCATGACTCATCAGTCATCAATAAAGCATAATCCGGGTGCAACCAGTTCACTAGAATGATGAATCACAGAATGATGGGAATTGGAAGGGACCTTGGAAGACCTGGTTCAAATCCCCTGATAGAGCAAGATCACCTACAGAATGAAAATGAAGCCTTCTTCTTCTTAAGTATCTCAAATAAGTACATTTGTATTTTACGTGACATTTTTAACATCAGTCAGCCAGCCACTGGCTTATCCTTTGGACTTAAGCATGCTCTCCTTTGCAGTGCTCCTAAAGATGGCTACTCTTGCCAGATCTTTCATCTGTTGCACCAGTAGCTGCACATCCGGCACCAGAGATTTGTCTCTCTCATACGGCCACATCCATTTCTTGCATAGTGTGACCAGGAATTTCAGAAATGCACAGCTCCCCCAAGCCTTGCTCCCAACTGAAACCCCCAGAGGCTTCAAGGGCAACAGGTCAGTGCTACCATAAATCCCTCTCAATTGACAGATTACGGAAAGTGGTTTCTCCTCCTTTTCCCCTAACTCACTTACAGAAACCCTTAACTACAGCTCCTTTTTATGCCTGAAAGGAAAAGGGTTTTCACATGCCCTCTGCACTCTTGAGTTTGGCCAAATGGTCCTTAAAAGGAGCTTAGGCTACGTAAGTACAATACACGTAAGTGCAATACACAGGCAAGAAAGGTAGGTACGCTGGTGTTGCAGCACATTGTTCTGCAAGGATAGTCAGTGCTTCTACACTCCCACTAGTGTTTTCTGCTGTCATGAAAGATAGGTAACAACACCGTGAAGACTCAGACCATGGGGTTGGAAACAGAAGGTTTTTCACTTTTCAGTTTTAAGCAACTTTAAAAGGAGTCATAAATGAAACTATATTAATTAGAATTTCCCAGGCCAGTTCACCACAACATCATCAGTAAAAAGTACATCGCAGATATCAGCACAGACCTTTATGCCTCAAAAGGGATTTTGCATGTGACAGTTCTGATGTATGTCCTGAAAAGCTATTCATTTGGTTTCCACATTCAGCTCTTACACCACAGGCCCTGTGATATTCAGAGCTTTCTTGAAGAGCCTAATCATGTCACTGGAATTTCAGGGACTGGGACAGGCTTCCCAGGGAGGTGGTTGACTCACTATCCCTGGATGGGTTTAACGATCCTTTGGATGAGGTTGAGGGATGTGGTTTAGAGGTGAACTTCTAAGGTACGGTAGATGGTTGGAAAAGACCCCTAGGATCTTTGAGTCCAACCATCTACTCTCAATGATCCTAGGAGTCTTTTCCAAGCAGAGTGATTCTGTGATTCTGTGAACTAAGACTTTATTAAAAACTGAAAGTCCTCAGCCTAGTACTTCCCAAGCAGGATCTAAAAAAAAAGAAATAAAATAATCAATATCTATACAGGATTTCCGAAATAGAAAATAATTATCTTAAGAAGTCTTGCAATGACTGAAAACCTAAGAGCTTTTTTGAGTGTTTTGTATTTGCCAGACTTTTGTTTGCTAAAAATACTAAGCTTGAAAAAGACAATCTGAGCACTGTGCTCAGCTGGCCAAGAAGGCAAATGGCATCCTGGTGGACTATATGATTGGTTAGTGAGGTGGATCACAAACTGACTTCAGGATAGAAACTAGAGAGTAGTGGTCAATGGGACAGAGTCTAGTTGGAGGCCTGTATCTAGTGCAGTCCTCCAAGGGTCTGTACTGGGACCAGTCCTATTCAGTTTATTCGTTAATGAGTTGGATGAGGGATTAGAGTGCACTGTCAGCAAGTTTGCCAATGACACAAAGATCCAGCAGACTGTGCTGCCATTCAGCAAGACCTGGTGCGGTGGGTTCAGGACCACAATTTAATATCAAAAGAAAGGAAAAGCAAAGCAGTGAGGTCTCAGTGGCATCTCAGATAAAATTAACCAGACAATTGATGGCTTAGGGAAACTCCAGAAAGGTTTATTAACAGTAACTATACACAGAAAAGGTTATGCAAGTCGGTGCATACAAACTGTGTCATTAATGCCCTCACAGAACCTGAGAAAATAGAATGGGAAACCACTCCAGTTTGGGCCTTGGATCTTCTTCTAATTTAGAGACCTGGGAAGGAAAGCATGTCAGTCCGGGATGGCCTGAGTTTCTCAGCGCCCACAATCTGCATCCCTCAGTGCAGCAGACATGCATCTCAATGCTCTCGGGATGGCCTGAGTCTCTCAGTGCCCACACCTGCATCCCTTGGTGCAGCCGCATGCATTTCAGCGTGGCTTCTCCAGCTCAACGCATAGGGATGGCCTGACTGATCAGCGCCCACACCTG
>VXBP01007143.1:44502-62709 GCA_013400115.1 Rhinopomastus cyanomelas | reverse complement strand
CCAAAGCCCTGCCTGTAGCACCAGTCTCATAGCCAAGCGTTAATNAGCACCAGTCTCATAGCCAAGCGTTAATGGACTGAGTTCTTCTATTCTGGCCCATGTCCTCACCTCAAAATGGAAGTAATGAACAGAAGACAATTTGTGCCCCAGAGTCTTTCACCAAACATCCTAATGCTTCCTCCCCACTTGTCTGGACAATCAGCAGTGGGTTATAGTCAGCTGATCTCACTAGGTTAGAGAGCAACCTAGTGATGTCCCTGATTCGGACTCCCGGTAAACTGCAGACTTCCCTATGATGGGGGTCAGCTCTGCATATTGGGCCCTCAGTCCCTTTCAGGAGTGAGTCTTCAATAACGAGGACCCTTCTCTTCTTTGTAGAGGAGGTCATCATAGTACTGGAAGCCTTCCTGGATTTATGCAACTTTGCCAGGCCCTTCAGTGTGGGATCTCTATCCTCTATATCCATATCAGATTGGCTGTCTTCCAATAGGGGCTCATATCTATTACTTAGTGGCAACTGGGGAGGTGTGCCAGGCAAGGACATCGCCTTCTGCCATGGCCTTGCGCTTGGCTCCACTCACCCATTCTACTTGGACTTCTGTCCTCCACCCGAGAACTACAGGATACAGGCCCCCCTGAATCTGGCTCTTATTTAGTGGTTGTCCAGACTGCTGAGCCTGGCTCCACTGGTCTACCTCTATTTCAGCCTCTCTAGTTCTCCTGACCCTTTCTAGTTCAGCTTGCAGCCTTTCAACCTCATCTTGCACTTGTGCCGCCCGGTCAAGCAGATAATCTACCTGCTCGCACGGTATGCAGCCAGGATCATGGGAAAAAACTCTGCATTCTTGACAGCCTGTTACCTGCACAACCTCATCTTGTTGGGGGACCTCTGTTTGGGTTCCCACCTCCACGTGCAGTTGTGACCGAAGCCTGGTCTTTCTCTGCTGCCGCGTTGTTACCATTTTCTTTTACCCCAGTGGCTAAAGCAGCTGGCGCTCTTGCTGCTGCCTGCAGTCTGAGCACGACTTCCATTTTCGCCTCCGTCAAAGGCTCTGGGTCTGCACCCCCTACGGTGCTTGCCTGGCTTCGCCCGCGAGTGTTCAACCCCAGTGGCTTGCTCCCTGCTTCCGGCAAGCTTTCCCAGTCAGGGAACCCCCAGATCACCCAAAAACCTCGATAAAATAGCATTCGGGAACGCTGCTGCCTGCAGTCTGAGCACGACTTCCAACTTAGATGAAAATAACTCTCGCATCACATTGATATTGTATACACTGGGGCTGTGTCTACTCTGAAATCATTCAGTATCCCATAACTAAGATCTGCATTCTCACCCCTATTTTCCTGTGAGCTAGGGATTTCTTGGAAGGAAATCTTTCTAAAGGTGCTTGGAGCCAGAGGAAGTTACAGGATGCTCCACCGTCTCACCCCATGCTGATGTTCAGAGAACTGGGACAGGAAGCAGAACGCATCCAAGAGTGTTCTTGTCCTCTAGAATTTATGGATTTTAGCTACGTAAACAACTTCGATAACCAGGATATTTTCAATTCAACAAGTAGCATTCAGCAATACACAGAAAACTGTCTGGTGTTTCAAAATCATGTGTGTAAATACTTATTGATGAAGAGTAAATAAAGATCATTTCAATGCTGAAAACCTCCTCATCCTGCTGAAATGCTGAATTGTCCAATTCTTACTTAAACAACATATGCATTGAAGCTTTCTTCAAAAAACAATAAAACCAAGATTAAAAAAACCTAACACCCACACCCCCACCCTCCAAAAATAACCCCTAAAATTCTACCCCTAGACTCTATACATGCCTCCATATGTTCCCCCGAGTTATAAACAGAAGACCCAGGGATGAGAAAGAGTAAGTGTACGCAGCTCTGACAATCTGACCTCCAGTTAGATATGCCCATTTCAGTAGAGAGCATACAAAGCAAAATGAACGCTCTTGATCCCAATCAGGATAATACTTAAAGAAAGCACTTGAATAATTCTAATTGCAGCTATTTTCTTAAATCTAGCTTAATACTGTCAGGTTTGCTAGCAGTTTTTTTAACAGTTATTTTCATTTTGTTTTAATTTACTGCTGTACTTCAATTTTCAATGCAACTTGCATCAAGCAAGATGTCTCCTGTTTGAAGTTACTATCTGAATCGTTATCAAGTAGCCAGTCATGCCACTGCTGTGTCCTTTATTGCCCCCATCCCTGTTATTTGCACCTTAGAGAAGGAATTCAGTTAAACACGAGAGGTATTTCTGTTAACACAAGACTATAAACTACTACAGTTAACAACCACTGGCTTACAATTTGCAATGTCTAGATAGTTTTCAAAACTGGATGTCTGCATTTTCAAATCCAGGAAGTACCACAGAGAGAAAGGAGAGGATCAATTAAGTAACAACTGGGGGGAAAAAAAAGGTGTCACTGTCCACAGGAATCATGTCTAGTCACGTCTGCAGTCAGTCAGTCAGTCAGCTAGCTGAGGGTCATGTCATTACTTAGTTTCTGTAGAAAAAACACAAGTACAAAAACAGTATCAAAATGCAACATACATGTTTTTATTTCCAAATATTTATGTATCTGTATCTATATATATATATATATATATCTCAAAGCATAATCATTACAACTGCATACAAATAAGGCTTTTTATATATTTAGAAAAACAATCTTTAAAATGTTACATCTGCCCCTATGGCTTTTCAAGAAGTACCTCTTTTTCTGAGCAGTGTGTGAGAGCCAGCAGTTTTTCTGTTGACATAAAATATACAGGCAACTGCTTTTTAAATTTCGAGAGTATATTTTTTTAAATTTTGCAGAGAAATAAATCATTATAAAAAACACACATCTTAAACTTCAGGATGACCTTTTCAGGACAAGGATAATAATACAGACAACAGTAACCAAGCATTTTATGACAGAATCAATGTTTTCCAACTTAGTGTATAACTAAGTAATTATTTTAAAACACCACCATACATTTCCAGAAGGAAAAGAAATATGCAATGAATCCACTTGATGTGGGTTGAAGCCAATCAGCAGTGACTAAAAGTCCCAGAACCCAACCCCAGAGATACACGGTTTTCATTTCTAATGCAGTGCAAGTTGGAAGCTTTGCTTTTTAAGGACAACCTGAAAGCATCATAACAAGTGTTTTGTGTGAGTTTGGGGGTTGGGTTTTGCTTTGTAGTTTGGAGATTGGTTTTTTTGGGGGGAGTGAGGAGGTGGTATTTAAATAGCACTACAAGGTTGTAATGAAGATATTAATCTGTTTTCCACAACAGAATATTCTGAAAGATAAATTCTTTCCTTCCTCTTCTGTTTTTGAGTGATGATTATAATCTACAGAACCAGCATCAGACAACTGCAGCGAGGTTCTCAAAAAATACTCAAAGCCAAGGAAAAAACCTGAGTAGTTAATACCAAGAACATTAAGATAGCTTCTGCTTTTAGCAACTGCCTAGAAGTAGACACTGTAGTTGTCTTCTCAAACTTAACAGTACCTCAAAGCATGATGGTTTGAGGTTATTTCTTCAACCATTTATACTTACATAAGATGGGAGAACCTCACCCAAAACCCACCAAACTCACTTTGCAACTTGAAGTAGCTAAGAGAACCGTACTGGTTTGTATTCTCATCATTTCTCTACTACTTCTAACTATTCATATAAATGATCACATTTTCATTGACTTGTAGGAGAGCCAGAGCCTGTAAAATTCATCAGATAGATTAGTTTAGAATATTAATACACATTTTTTCAAATTCTCCTGATAAACAGAGGTTGTAATAAGAACAGTAAGTTCTCTTATAATTGGATTATTATCTGAGAATATGTAATATTATCTTATTATCAGAAGTTTACATTGCAGGAATAATTTTGTCAATTATACTTTTAAATCTTATTTACGTAAGAAAAATGCGTTTGTGGGGGAAAAGGGCCAGATAAAAACTATGTTGAAGTAATATTTTAATGGACTTGAATTTCTTTTCATATAGATTCTTTGAAATCACAGATCTTACTGCAGATTTCAATCAGAGAAGCTTGTACAGAATGAACAACTGCAGAAACCCAGTCACCTTGTTACAGATAAAAGGAAACAGTAATAGAGGAATTAGGATTTAAAGTTGTTTTTTAAGAGGCAATGACTTCCTTAAGTGAAAACTTGTTTTCTCCAGCTAAAATTATAAAAGAGCAAACCTTTTCTAAAATAAAATTTTAACATTCTTTCATATTACAGAAAGTACTATTTCATAGGAGGAAAGGAGAATTCCACCCTTATTCACATACACAATTTAAAGCTTTAATTGAAAGCAAAACATGGACCTCTAAGGTACTGAAAACTTTGTCCGTCAGTCCACCACACAGTCACACAGCAGTAAGCTTGATTTAAATGTGCGAGCACTCAAGGCCCCCAAAAAATAATACATTAAAAAGCAAGTAATTTTGTCTTTCTCTCCCAACAGACAGATGCTAAGAGAACCTGCTACAAGACCCAATGGGGAATCTGATGTACAGGTTGTAAAAGGTGTAACATAGTACATCTACAAAGCTCTTCTACAGTTTTATTGCACAGACACAGCAGGGGAAAGGCTAACGCCACAATCACAAGTGTTCTGTACAAGACAGATCAACGATGTCCATTTGTGAACAAACTAACAACAGAACTCTATCATTTGCAAGTTTACAGAAATGCAAGAACAAAGGACAAAGCTGCTGTCACTTTGCAAGCATAAAAGAGATTATTTCTCAAGCATTTCTCCAGTTTTCTAATAAATTAAAATGGCATTAACAGTAAATTTGTATCTCTTACCCTCACGTGACAGACCGGCCAGCTTTCTGAACAGTCAATAGTAAGTATATATTAGGATTTAACTTAGTAAGAAGTCATTTTTAACTTGATAAGAAATCAGTAAGTTTTTGTCTTTTGAAAATCCCACCTTTTGTCAGCTGGAGACCTTAAAAATCTTCCAAAAAATCATACTGGAAAAGTGTGTCAAGGTACACCTAGTATGACATTACACTTTACATCATAGTTTTCTCTGTAGCGACCGTGAGGGCGGCCTCTTATTACTGGAAGCAAAAAGTTACATTAGGAACAAACAAAACCTTTGTGCAAAGACAAGAGCATGGGTACGAATTCTTTAAAACTGCATTCACTAGACCTGTTGATGAAAAGGTTTCAGATTACTGCCAGGTACAATTCAATGCAGCAAATGAACACTAGAAATCCATTTGTTTAAAAAAGCAAGTTGTGTCTAAGGACTAAGGCTATCTTTAGTAGCTGCTACTACCAAAAGAACAACATGAAAATCCTTCAGATCTTGGTTTGGTCTTTGCAGCTCCTGAGTCACAATATCTACACAGAGAAAGGTTGAAGGAGTAAAGCCTGGAACTAAAATCTCAATGCAGACTCAAGATCTTATGTGATGTTTTCTGAACATGTTAAAGCCAACTGCATATGCTCCATAAAAATTATGTAGGGACTGAAGTTATCTGGAAGCGACAGCAATATTTGGGAGCTGTTTTCCAGAAAACAGGGCTTAGCCTCTTCAGTCCCAGCAACTGGTAACAGTCGTAGAGCCAAAAAAGAAAAAACCCAAACCAACCAACTTTGAATCCAAGCAGTGTTTTAAAAAAGAGTTCTAGGAACTCTGCCAAAGCTGGCCATAAGCATCAACCTATAACCATTAATAATAGCCAACAAGCATCAACCAGTAACAACACAGGCCTAACTACTAAATTCTGAAACTCATTACCTTAAACATACATCTCAATCCTTCCACAACAGGCTGCACAATATTTTCTTCACTATCACATATGACTGATTTCTGTGAATCCAGACAACTCTAACATCCCGAACCTTTGGTTTCGCCTGGCAACGCTCTCTGTCCTTCTTCCATTTAGCTATTCCCTCCTCCATCCCTCAAGAGCTACACTCCAAGGTTTTATACAACATCATTTAAGACCTGCCTGGGTGTGTTCCCATGTGACTTGGTCCAGGTGGTCCTGCTGTGGCAGGGGGATTGGACTAGATGATCTTTCGAGGTCCCTCCCAATCCCTAATGATTCTAAGATTCTGTGATGAGTGTGAGGGCATGTGCTTTTAGTGAAAGAAAGATACACACAAGCTGATGTCAGTTTCATTATTTATTTTTGCATTCTCTTTTCCATGTTAACTAATACTCTTCCGTACATAAAATGAACATCCAGATTGATAGCAATTAATTGGTTTGTATTTGTTCAAAAATTAGAAAAATAGATTTTTACTAAAATAACATGTATGTATACGTACATAAGCATATGCACACCCATATATACATCTGTACACACACATATCACCAAATAAAGTTAAAGTTGTTAGCTATAAGTAGATTCATCTATATGTTAATATATGTCTTACAAATACTTTCCCTATCATCGTTTCATATAGTTGAACTTGATTTCATAGTTGCAATACTTTCAGTAACAGCTCAGACTGGGTACTCACCTGCTCAGTAAGTTCTCTGGCGTTTGTTAGATTCCTCCGTAGGCGAGTCGGCTAACCTCACTTTCAGCCTGACACCGTTCACAATCTTCCCGTGTAGCGCAGTTATGGCATCGCTGGCACTTGCTCTGTCTGCAAATTTTGCATAGCCCACATTTTTTCCAGCCACAAGGTAAACTTTTATCAAGTGTCCAAAACGACTGGATAAAGAAGAAAACAAAAGATAATTTATATGTTTTGCAGCAACATGGATAGCTACTGTTCAATCTGAAGTATACGTGATGTGGTAGCTGTGATAACAACATCCTTGTATGTACATTTTATTTCCTTGTGCTGTCCTCTTCCAAAGCAACAGGTTTCCATATTCCCCAGAATTCCAGGCAGGAACAGAAATACAACCAAAAGTTCATAGGCAGTATTTGCTGTGGAATGTTACAATACAACCACAAGCACCAGTGATTTCTCTTATTTAAAACAATATGTAAAGCAGTCCTCAGACACTAAATGTCACTTAAAGAAAACACAACAAAGTAACTCTCAAAATCAAAAAGCAAATACACACATGAGAACAAGTAGATTTAGAGCTACAAATGCATCTTGCTTAACAGAACTTGCTCAGGTCCGACTGAAATGACTTGGAAAGCAAGTGCTAAGGCTTCAAGAAAGAGCCAAATTTCCAAGTCCTCAGGAGATGGCCATAAAGTTCCTTGAAAAGCATTTAAAAATTCAAGTACGCTTGCTTTATACTGAAGCTATAGGAGAGAGTGTTAAGATAGGATGCACAGCCTTTTTTCTTCTCCAGCATCTGATTATGAAAATCCAGCGTATCAAACAGCTAAGTTTTAAATTCCACGTAAGTGCATGTAGAATTTCTTTTCCTCTTCTGGCACTCTGAAAATACTTGGTTTTCCAAGAATGTATTATAAATTACAACTAGTAGAAAAGAAAAATGTGTTTTTCTTCAAGAGTATAATAAAAACAAAATACTGGAGAACAGTTGAACAATAGATTTGTTTTAAAGATGGCAAAAATTGTCTCTCAAGTCTTTGTTGCTCATAGGGAGATAATGTGAAAGAGTGGTTGAAATAATATCAGTAAGATACTCAAGACCAAAATGTCTTGATACATGAGAAAAGAATCCAACAAAACACTCCCTTAAGTTCCTGTGGAAATTTATCAAGCTACTTAAACTCCTTATAGAAATACTTACAAGAGAATGCCAAGTAAGTAAGACTGTAAGAACCAGGAGTGTTAAGAGACATTTTTCTTCACATCACATTAATACATGGCCGCTGTACCGACGGCGTTGCATCTGTGCTTCTGGGTGAACTCCATTACACAGTTGCTTCCAAATGCAACTCTTAACTATTAATCTTCTATTACTGATTGATCACTGTGCTTTTCTGGAAAGCATTTTTGGGATGGCAATCTTTTTTTACTTTCAACATTTTGTGTTTGTTTTCACGTATTTGTAAATGGAGCCTTACCAGAACACATCCTCCAATACATTTACAGGTAAAGGGTGAGGATGAAAATGTATGAAGAGCCTTTCCTTCACAGAAGAGTCAGGGGGGCTCTTTTTTTTGTGTGGTGGAAGTATGGCATCTGTTTGGGGCTGAAGTAACTGTGAGCCACAAGTTCCTCCAAACGCCTGCTGAGACAGGGGAGAAAAAAAGCAATTACAAATTAACCAATGGGGGTTTTGCCTTATTTATAATTTTTGTTCCCATCACATGATGCAAACAGGCCATACCATTTCTCATCTTCATTAATGTGTTTACTTTGTTATTTCATTAACTCAGACAGCAAGTGAGACACCTTTACAGAAAAAAAAAAACGTACAAATCAAGCAGAGGTACACCTCAGAATTGCCACATACAGAACAGTGAAAAGAGAACTTTGCTGACACAACTTTCTTACACCAGTTCAGAATAACTTTAGCAGTATCCATTTTAGTAACTTACAGGAGTCGTCCTATACTGATGGGTAGTTGCACAGTCGTTCCGCAACACTGATGACACATGCGCTGTTACCAGTTGTGTCGCCATTTTTCTGACGAGGCTGCAAGCATAAGTCATAACAAACTATTTTTAAAAAAAGAGCTAAGTTACAGCAATCTTAAATTCAGCGTGAGAAAATACGTTCCAATGCACATCTGAAACCATCTAGGGAAATCACAAACTTAAGCAGATACCAAATCAAGTCAGGCCTCTGAAAGTAGGCATGCTAGCTGCAACTTCCTGAGCACACACAGAGATACAAAACGCTTCTTTGCCCCTTTTTAATTCTCTGAGGGGGCAAAAATTAAACTACAGAGCTCACTACATCTTGTGCCCAAAATGCAGAAGGGACACACAAAATTTACCTGCTTGAATAAAGAGCACATACTTAGGGCATGGATTCACAGCCTGTGTTGTAGGACCACGAAACAGCAGAAATGACTGAAGTAAATTGTTTGCAAGAAGAAAGATTGCAGCAGTTTATTTTTTAGTTTAGGTTATGTACGTGCTTCTGAAATGAATCTTCCCGCTGTACCTCCTCGTCCTCATTCATACTCCAGAGTAGGTTTGCCGTGAATTAGATTCCTTTAAGATTAAACTAAATGTTGCAAAATGTTGACTGCAGAAGCACCACATAAGCCATTCCAACTCATGGGGGGCATTCCTATTCCAGGAACCAATTACAGACGGTCACCCTGAAACCTGATATCCCCATACAGCCCAGGTATCAGATCCCCAGCAGTTTTACGCGCGCTCTCTCTCTCTCTCGATACACACATGTATACGTACGTCTCACAAGGTTACTATTTGCAGTACTGCAAATACAACTAAGAGATCAAGTGGCTTAATCTGTTTTTAATGCAAACACCTCATCAAAAACACTTTCCATCCAGCCTTCTGGCAGAGACTTTTACAAAGAGTCCTCCCAAATCCAAAATCCTCCAATGTATTGTAAGAAAATACATTTTAATCTTTTATCAAAGACAGAAGTTTCAAAAGGCCTCTAAACCACTGAGGAAAAAAACCCACACACTTAACTCCAAAACACCTAGACTTCAAAAAAGCTGCCTGCAAGTATGAAGCAAGATTGTAATGATACTACTGTTACTTCTGTTAAAAATGTAATTATCCAAGAACACTACTTACGACTTTCTATTTCCATGCATTGGTACTTACTCTGAGCTATCACTCCCATCTTCTAGGAAGATGACAGTTAAGCGATTCCCAGGAGGATACTCAAAGCCATGTAATTTATACTTGGCATATATAGCTGAGGCAGCAGTATTGTACTGAATCACAGCATACCCTACAAACACAGCACACACAGCTTCAGTATGACATGGGTAAGTCTCAAGAACAATCTACACTCCTGTGAAGCAATGATTAAACTGCACGTTAGCTATGGGTGACACATAATCCCCAAGTCCTTTTAGCACACCATTACCGTAAAAACAGTATTAGTCGTATTTGTGAAGAAAGCCTCAGTGGAATTAGCTAGTGACAGATCAGCTATACTTATGCTAACGTGAAAGCAACATAAGTGAAAAAGAAGTCTTCCTCCCTTAGCCTGTACTAAAAACAAAACCATACAAAGTCTAATGTTAAAATGAAATTATCCTATCTCAAGTACTCTAAAGTTACATCTTAACTCCTGAATCATTTCAAAGAAGCCTGAAATGGAAAAGAGAACACACCTACATTTGTTTCAGCAACAGCAAAACAAGTTTGAAACTAAACCAATATGAAACGTTATTTATTTTGGAATTACTGAATTCAGTTTACATTTATCAAGTTCTATATACAGACACACACCACACCACCCCTCCTCTTCCCTCAAGATGAAAACCTCAAAAGATTCATGTAGAGGAGAACATTTAATATATGTGTCTAATAATTTTTGAAACTTTTCTGCACTTATTCTGCCCAAAACTATTACCTTTATTTAGTTTATGCCATCAGTGATAACAGCAACCACTGATAAATAAAATGTAAATAATTTCCAACAAGGTACTACATGTTGCAATACCAATTAATTGAAGTACAGTTGAAAGGCATCCCCTTCACAGAAAAAAAAAAATCCTTTGTACTTTTTACTTACCACTGTTGGTATGAGGATCTCGCTGAACATCACAATACTCCAGTCCTGGAACTATATCAAAGAGGGCGAACAGCTGCTCCTGGTTAAAGGGAAGCCTCGATACCACTGACAGACGTTTGGAGACTGACTCTTGAATTCTGCTCTCATTTTTTTCAAAACTACAGAATTCTGGCTGCCCACCTCAAGAATCAACATATAAATTAATTATCTTGAGTCATCACCTTCATTTCATGCATAGTTTTCATCCAACTTTTAAAAGTAATCATTATATACTCATGATAACATATTTATTTCACCAATTAAGTCATAAACCATCAGGTTACCAGAGCAAACTGAACCATAAAAACATAGAAACAAGTCAGGCATTTAGTTTCTAATTCCAACATCCTATCTACAATTTCTGTGCTGACCTAAGTGTCTGTTAGCTTCCTTTCTTCCAAACGGCATTCCTGCTTTGTGACCACACTTGAGCACAAATCATTTCTAGCATAGAAAACTGACTTACAAAATGGAAGTGTATTTCCTCTTGACTCTTGCCTTGTGTTATTATTATAATAATCGTGTTCAAAAGACTCAGACGACTTATTTTTAGGTTCAGCCAAAATGGCCCTGTAACCTGAAAGAAAGCCAGCAACACGTCAGAACGTCACAGTGATCCAACCAGATCCACATTGTCCCAATACTATACTTAGAAACATATCCAGAGAGCCCTGTAGGTGCTGGCTTTAGGAAAACAGCTGATCTTTAACTCCTGAAGTATGCCATAATAATTGTGTGAAAGTTAACAACCGCTAGACACAAGCTAAGCACAACAGAGCCCGCTTGCTCTGAGAGTGATGGCGCAATTGCACAGGTTGCCCAGAGAGACTGGGGAGTCTCCATCCTTGGAGATATTCAAAAGGTATCTGAACACAGTCCTGGGCAACCACAGTGCCCAGGTGACCCTGTGTGAGGAAAGGTGGGCACCGGGCAAGATGGCCTCCAGAGGTCTTTTCTGACTTTGACAATCCTGTAACACTGGCAGAATTCACACAGGCTCCAGAGGCAATCATCTGAACTTCTATGCTGTTACAGCAACTTACCCATGTCGTGCACCAACCTAGGTTCCGCTTGTATGAAAGAAATAGGAATTACACTCAGGCTATCCAACTAATTTGATTTTAACTTCACAGCAAAAAGGAAATAAAGTTTAGCTGCTAAGTAATCTCAGACTCACATTCCTAGGCAACAACTGCCACAAATGCAATTTTTGTAGAACCATTTATGATAGGTATGACGTAGAACCATCTTGAGCATTACGGGAGTAAAACACACACACAACACCAACAAAAGACACCAAACAGAACCGCACATCAAGTTGCTTCATATTTCTGATTAAGCAAACACACAACATGAGGAAGGACTGGAAGGCTGCTATAGGGTTTCCCTGAAAGCCTTTCTTTTCCTGAATGAACAAGCCCAGTTGTCTCCACCCCTCCTTACATGCTTCAAGCCCTGACCACTCCAGCTGCCTTTCACTGGACTTACTCAAACCGAGTACCACCTTTTTGGCACTATGGCACAAATGACAAGCGGCCATTCACAAAGCATGCAGGATCTTCCATTCTGTAACAGATTAATCATGACATTAAATGAAAACAAAACAAACCAACCAAACTTCAACTGAATGATGACATACAGTTAGTGGGAAAAAATTGCAAGAAATCAGTGAGATTCTTACTTCGATCACACTCTTCAATTGCTCGGGCAGCTTGCGATGGCTTTAAGTACCTCACGTAGCCCAAACCTTTACTTTCTCCAGTAGTCTTGTTTTTAATAATGCTGCAATATTCAATGTCTCCATACATCTAGAGCAATAAAAAGCGTGTTAATTTACAGCATCTGAAAACGCATTAGAGTTCTGTGTATTAAGCCCTTTTGAGAAATTAAGGCAAAGACAAGTTAGATTAGCAATTAACAAACCTTAAACTTCTCTCGCAGGTCTTCCTCTGTATAGGACTTTGGTATCATAACAAAGATTCGTGTAAGCTCCTCATCTTCAACATCTCGGTGGCTTCCAGAAGCCCTTGACTGTGCAATAAATACCTAATGAAATAATTACACAGACAATTACTGGAAGGTCTTAACCACGTACCATCGCACAAGAAAAGCTGTTTTAACAAGTTTTGGTATTTATCTTTCACATAAACAAGCTTTCCTAACATGGAAAAAAAACAGCATCTCTGATCACAGATACATCTGTGACAAGCCCTACAAATATAACACATCCCACTTGGTTTCCCAAACAGGACAGAGGCCAGCAGAAGTTCTCACTGGGGATGAGGGAAGGTCAGGAATATCAAAGCCTGATTCAGCAGCACTGCCAGTGTCACAGGCAGCATGTAAAGTAGCAAAAACCACTGAAACAGGCCCAGCACAGCCGTAGTAACAAAGTATAAGCACTCGAACACCACAATCTAACTAACCTCTAACATTCTGTGATTCTGTGATCTAGCAGCTTACTGAAACCTTGCTACTGCAGTGCACTGCTCAGTTGGGCTGAAGTCTGAAGGTCTACTGCTTTATGAAGCATCATAACTTCTCACATCTGTAATCATTAAAATTCTTTTTAATTAGTGAAATAAATTTAATCTCAGAAGGCAATCAGGCAAAACCACCCCACAGAAAACAAAATTAATTAAAGAACCCAACACCAAATAATAAAAATAAAAGCAACCTTCAAAATAAGTCCTTAAGCAAAAGCAACAAGTGACTTCACAGAGCAATTCAATTATCTTTCTAACAGCCACACAGAGGAGCAAGGAATACAACTCAAATGCTTTTTCAAATTCAAAGTCACTCACATGTTTATTCTTGGGGAATATGAAAACAACAAAGGGGCTGAAAGCTGCAAGTCAGTTCCACAGACAACAGTATTGTTTTAGAAAAAAATCAAATCTGCAGACGAGCTACAAAACCACTATAAAACATACTTGCAAACACAGTTCTCTCTATTAACATTGACGTTTGATTCTGTCGGAAGCAAAGCAGTCGGAAGGGGCCTCTAGAGATCTAGTCCAACCTCCCTGCCTCCCTGTTAGAGCAGGATCACCTAGAGAAGATCACGCAGGAGCATTTCCAGGCGGGTTTTAATCGTCTGCAGAGACAGCGACTCCACAACCTCTCTGGGCAGCCTGCTCCAGCGCCCTGTCACCCTCACTGCAAAAAAGTTTTCCTTATCTTTATAAGGAAATGTCCCAGTTTATGACCATTGCCCCGTGTCCCACCACTGGGCATCACCGAGAGAAGAGCTTGGTCCCAACCTCCTGATGTTTGCCCTTTAGATATGTGTAAGCGTTGACCAGACCCCCCTCAGCCTCTTCCTCTCCTTCTTAGAGTACTTCACAGAGAATCCCTCAAGGTTAAAGCAAACCAAACAAAACCCCAAAGCCAACAGAAACCAAACAAACCCCCTTCCAGGTGCTGCATTTCCCCCGGGCCTGCTGCAGCGGCCGCCATGCCGAGCAGGCGGCGGTTACCTTGATGGGCTTGGTGTCGGGGAGCAGGCTGCGGCCGTGCATCTCCTCCATGGCCCGGCAGGCCTGCGAGCTGCGGGCGAACTTGATGAAGGCGATGCCGCGGGACTCGTTGGTGCGCTTGTCTCGCAGGAGCCAGATGTTCTGGATGTCCCCAAAGGGGGAGAAGCGCTCCCGGAGCAGTGCCTCGCCAGTGTCTTTGCCCAACACCACGAACACGCGGCTGTTGGGCGGCTCGTCCAGGCACTCGGTCGAAAGGCGGAAGCTGCCGCCGTCCTCCATCGCGGGGCCGCCGGGCTCCCGGGCCGCCGAGGACCGGGGTCTTTCCTCGGGTGCGGGCGGGGAGCGACGGCAGCGCTCCTTCCGCCCAGGAAACAACATGTCGGCCCGCCCGCCCCTGTGAGGGCCGAGGCCTCGCCCGCAGCGGGCGGAGCAAGCGCGGCGCTCGGCAACGGGTGGCGGGCAGGGGGTAATGGACAGCGCTGCCCTCAGTGACTCGGGAGGCTTGTGCCGCGGCCTGGAGCAGCAGCGGGCCAAGCCCAGAGGAAGATGCGGATGGAGGGCGTGTGGCAAGGAGAGGCACTCCTGCTCCCCTGTCTCTCCTGGTACCGTCCTGGTGTCCCAGAGCCACCGACCGGGACGAACCTCTGCAGGTAAAGCTAACCGGTGACAAGGATGTGATGCGGTGTTGAAGGGGACAACTACGAAAAGCCCTTTTCCTTTGGAGGTGCCACAGAAGAGGCGCCTTACTGAGCAGTCTGTTTTGCATTACCGCAGATGAATCTGCGATGTCGTTTCAGAAACAAAACCCCTCGGTCTCCACGCTAGAAAGAAGTTTTACCGGCAAACCGCCCAGCAGGTCAGAAGAGCTTCCCCAGAGCTTTGCAGCACCAGTGGGAGGATGTTCGTGCCCGTCCCTTAAGAGCGGTTCTGGACTCTGCGGGCATCGCGGGGTGCTGCAGCTGCTTTGCTCAGGCCGCCATCGAAACCCCTCATCTCCGAGTGAAATTTGACTTGTGCTTTTCATTGAGGCAGTCCTGAAAATCAATAGAACATCTTAAAACACAAAGTAATCCTCTGCAGGTTATACGGGTTTTAATTACTTACTTCAAATATAAATAACTTCAATCAAGCTAATCATTACAAACACAGCCCTGAGTTGTTTTTCCCCTAAAAAACTAAGGTTTTTAGTTTTTTAAGGTGCTTTAGAAGCACCTTTTAAGGACGCTAAGGTGCTTTAGAATTGGCTGACTTCTATTTTCCTGTGATCTCTAGGAAACGTTTTGCGACAGTCACTTTATACTGGGGCTCATACAAAACAATGTCAACACATATTAACTATTTTTTCCTCATTGAAAATGTAGGGAACAAATCATACAGACGTTGGTACAAGTTTTTAAAGAAAGACAATAAAGTGGTATCTAAATCCACTTCAGACAACGGAAAGAGCTCTGACAGACAAAAAAACCCTTGGACCTGTCACTACAGATGTCTTCAGTACAACATTAGCCCTCTGCTGAGAGAGACAGGATTTAGCAGGCTTGAAAGGAAATAGTAATCCTTTTTTCAGCTTCTCTCAAGAGATTCCAGAAACTGGCCATGACAACACTTTTACTCATGGACTTCAATGGGGCACACAGCCTAGATTACTTTAATGCCAATCTGTAGATGGCCATTTTCAACAACTTTTTGAAATTCAGGCTGGATCTTCTAGACACTAGAATTACAAAAACAAACAGCTTAAAATTAGTAGGTAGTTGCATGCAAATGGTGCAAAGAACTGCAATTCTCCACGATGAAAAAAGGATTTATATTTGACCTATTAAAGTGACACGAAGATTATGTATACCTTGTGTGTTTTATATTATGTATGGTTTATGCTCACGTTCCTCTTGGATTTTAGACACCTTTGTGTTGAGACTGTTGATATTTTCATAAACACATGATTCTGGGCCAGCCCTTTATTTTACTATGATACTTGATTTTCAGGAGTCATCTGGAGTGAGACTACACTGACAGAGTATTTGTAAACCCAAAGAAATACATTCCTGGTACAAAAATTATTTTTGCTCGAATTACAAAGTAGATGTATTACAAAGAGCTGATCTAACTGCATACTTGAAAAAAGCAGCTTCACTAAACTGTTGCCATATCAGCTGTTATCTTAATGAAAACTTTGAATTTTGACTCCTAAGTCTAGTTTTAGTATTTTGATATTATTCATTATGGACTTGCCCTAATAAATTCAAGTACTACATATGTTTCATGGTGTTGTGTCCTAATAAACAACATTGTGAAGTGCACATTATTTATACTGTGTTGTATAGTCTATAGACCTTTACGGAATGTACTACAGAAATTCTTTTTCTTTCTGTAAGGATCTGACAACCCAATTCTGCAACTCATTATTCAAACATCAACTGCAACTGTTATTCGATTGTGGATATGTAAACAAGAAAGTGCCTGTAAGTATTAGGACTGACAACTAAATTAAGGGGTTTTTTTGGAAAAAGTGTCCTCAGCATTACCATCTGTGAAGAAAAGTACCGTATGCAGTGGATAACTAAAACATCACCTTGTATTAGAATAACCTATACAAAGATGATGGAAGTAGAATATCAGATATTTTCAGGGGACACGTGAACTTTCAATAATCATGTTGACCCAAAAGAAACATGAGGATAATACCCAAATACCGTTTTGGCTTAAAAACACTTAATTACACTGTTAGTGTTCCTTGCTGCATTTAAAAAACCCCTTTATTATCTATCAGTAATTTTTCACAGTTGTGGGGGTTTTTTCTCTCCATTTAAGGCCAATATAGGATGGTATTTTTATGCCCTAGCATGTAGAATGAATGAGGGCTAACTAACTCAAGCACATGACAGTAGTGGATGTTTTCAAGAACAGTAGATGCAGGTGATTTAAGTCTTCCTGCAATGTCCTTATGTATCTCTACCACTTGAGTTGTGATTTAATTTTGTTTACACAAATGTAATAGATTAAAACATGCTTCACTCAAGCAGGGTTTCCTTATGTCATCACAGCAGGGAGCATTAGTACAAAACAAATTTGCTGTAGTGTCTGTTCCCAGATACTGACTGTATTGGTATTGTTCCAACACTTAACTCCTGAAGAGCTTCAATGGACGATCTTAGAGTGCTCCATTGAGCTGAGCTGCTGTTTTTATGAAAGGCCCTCCCATGAAAGGCTGCAACTCATCTGTCTCAAGATCACACGTGAAATCACAGCCCAGCATACAGCGTGCTTGGCTCATTCACCCTCAAAATAGAGGTTATTTGATCTGTGTCAGAACAGATACACCTAAATTTTCTCCCGACACCCACTGATGTACAACAGGCCAGGCTTCTGAAGCAGTTTTTGCTGTGACAGCATGTCAAAAGTCCACACAAATCAGAGAAGAAACCACTGTGATAATTTTTCTCAATTTATCTTTAAAAGAGAAGATTATAGATTAGACAGAGACTGGAGGCTGCAATAGTTCTTTACAATTAAGGTGTGACAATAAATTGTTCATTGTGTAATTTATGCAGTGATGACAACTGCATTTTTACTTCCTTCAGTCTTAACTCTCCCACTTGAGAGACTGCCAATATGCAGATTTTTGCTGCAATCAAAGCCCATGCATAAAATCCCAATAAACATACCACAGATACCACAAGGCTTATGAAATGGTAAGGAAAGACTTTGTTTATACTCAGGCTTATGAAAATAGTCAGTTGCTGGAAGTGTTTACAAACAGGGCCTCTAGACAGTGAACATTCTATAGTAAACATAGAATCACAGAATCATTAAGGATTGGAAGGGACCTCGAAAGATCATCTAGTCCGATCCCCCTGACACAGCAGGATCACCTAGACCAAGTCACACAGGAACACATCCGGGTGGGTTTTAAATGTCTCCAGCGAAGGAGACTCCACAACCTCCCTGGGCAGCCTGTTCCAGTGCTCTGTCACTCTCACCATGAAGAAGTTCCTTCTCACATTCATGTGGAACCTCCTATGTTCCAGCTTACACCCATTGCCCCCCCCCCGTCCTATCACTAGATGACACTGAGAAGAGCCTGGCTCCATCCTCCTG
>VXBP01007143.1:27620-43833 GCA_013400115.1 Rhinopomastus cyanomelas | reverse complement strand
GGCTTAGCAGTGACTTCTGCCATCTCCCTTAGTACACGCGGGTGCATCCCGTCTGGGCCCATGGATTTGTGTAGATCCAGTTTGCTCAACTTATCCCTAACCCAGTCCTCATCAACCAAGGCAGGCTCCTCTCTTGCCTCCACTTTCTGTGGAGTCTCAGCAGTCTGGGGCATGATATCAAGACAGCCCCTAGAAGTACAGACAGAGGCATAGAGGGTGTTCAGTATCTCTGCTTTGTCTGTCTCCAGGGCACCCACCTCATTCAGCAGAGGCCCTATGTTGCCTCTAGTTCTAGTTTTACCTGCAATGTATTTGAAGAAGCCCTTTTTGTTGCCCTTGACCTCTCTTGCAAGGTTTAATTCCAAGGAGGCCTTGGCTTTTCTAGTTGCATCCCGACATTCTCTCATACAATCACCTTATAATCACCCCAAGTGGCCTTCCCCTCCTTCCATGACCTATAGGCTTTCTTCTTCTTCTTCAGCTTGCCCAGCAGCTCTCTGTTAAACCATGCAGGTCTTCTGGCTCCCTTCCTTGACTTCCTACCTGTTGGAATGCCCCTTTCTTGTGCTTCAAGGAAAGTGGTCTTTGAATGTTAACCAGCTGCCTTGAGCTCCCTTACCTGCCAGTACCCTGTCCCACGGGATTTCCCCTAGCAAATGCTTGGAAAGGCCAAAGGTGGACCTCCTGAAGTTCAGGGTTGTGATTCTGCTAGGTATTCTGTTCCTACCACAGGAGACCCTGGACTCCACCATCTCATGGTGACTGCACCCTCAACCTTCACTGCTTCAACCAGACTCGCCTTGTTGGTGAGGACAAGATCCAGCAGCGCTCCTGTCCTAGTGGGCTCTTCCACCATTTGCATCAGGAAATTGTCACCAATGCACATCGGTGAGAGTGCTTATTCTAACCCTTACTGTAGTGATTCAGTAATTTTTGTGTACGTAGTTATTTCAGTTGTATGTGGATGCCCAAGATATATCTTTGAGAGTCCCCGCAGGTGTGTGCAGGCCTTCACCAGTTTGCGTGACTTCTTTGTCCCAGTTCCTGCTGGTGTTGCAGAAACGCAGATGCCACTGGGATCAGCATCCTTGGGAATGCGGGTGCCTTTTGTCAGTCCGGGGCCAGCGTGGCCCTGGCCTCCGTTCCCGACCGGCGAGAGCTGCTGGAGGGAAAGGCAGTAGCACCCTCCGCCGGCCCCGTTGCCTGGGGGTGAGCACGGTCCCTCAATGGATGGCGGCAGCACCTCTGCGCAGGGAGCAGCCGGGACAGCGCAGTGACAACGGCAGAAGGAAGTGCGGCAAGGGCGGATGGGCTGAGGGTGCTGCAGAAGGGGCTTTTGTAGGGGCAGCTGTAACGATCGAGGCCCCAGCAGGCTGCGATGTCGTTCAGCTGACGATTCGCCGTGTGTTTTCGCAGCTCCGCCCACCCCCCCCCCACATTCTCCCCGAACTCCCATTCACGAATTTCCGAGGCCGCCTTCATTCAGGCTTTGGTGAGAACGGGAAGCACAATTTTCACGTGTTAAGATCCATGACTGCGGGTTTTTCAGACGCTTGTGCGTAGGCGTCGCCTTAGCGATGAAACGTGCTTCACGGGCGCATAAAAATAACCCCGAACGCCGTCGGTTCCCGTCTAGCAGCAAGTGCTGCGGGAACGGGGGCACCTCCTCCCGCAGGGGTGCCCCACGGGGACAACGGCTTTAGGGGCGCTCGCTGGCTCTGCAGAAACCCGCTCTCAGCCTTCACACTGCGCCGGGCGTGAAAGTCCGCACGGTTCGGGCAGAGCCGTGTGTCCGCACCGGAGAGACTGCAGGAGACTCAACTCAGCGATTCAAGAGATGGAATTCACTTAGTGTTTCTGAAAGGGCCCCGCTTCTCTGCTCTCCTTTTTAAGTACCGGGACAGCGCAAATAAATTAAACGTCTCGGCGGGAGCGCTCGGGTTACCTCCCTGCACCTCTTCCGCAGACGGCGGCAGGGTGCGTCCCTTCCCTGCATACGCATCACACAAAAGGACCCTCGCTCTCTGCCTCTCATACTCCCCGCGATGCTCCCGAGTGAGGCAGCCGCAACGTGCGGCTCCTTAACGTGGCTCCCCGCTGCTCAGGGTCCTCCCGCTGAGGGTCTCCTAGCTCCGCACACCGCCGGAACCTCCGCCGATGCTGCCGAGGCGGTTCTCTCACCGCAGCGGAGCTGGCCAGCCCCCGCTCCTCTCGCCTGCCCCCACCCTGCACCGCCCTCCTCTCCCTCCTCAGCGGTCCGCCCGCCGGGTTACGCAGCCGCCTCTGCCAGCGCTTCGCAAAGGGGTTTGCCCGAGCGGTCCCGGAGCAGCTGCTCCTTTCCGACTGACAAGGGAGCTGGCGCAAAACCGCGCCGAGAACCAGAGGAGCCGAGAGCCGCGGAACATAAAAAGTACCTAGAATAATACCAATATTACTACTAATAATAAACAGTGGTGGGTGAGACGGACATCGCGGGGGAAAGAGGAGGCCAGGAGAACTGGCGCCTCCGAGGTCAGGCTTTGGCAAGGGACAGGAGCGGGACAGGAGCAGCCCATCGCCGCTCGAGGCGGCCGGCGGGGCGGCAGCAGCACGTGGCGGCTGCGGGACATGGCCTTAGTAGGGGCTACCGCAGCCTGAGCCACTCCCGCCGCCCCCACCATGGCGGCCGCTGGTGGCCTCGACGTGGCTGCTGTGGAAAGTTTCCTAGAGAGGCATCCGGAGCTGGTGGAGAAGTGGCTGAAGAGGAAGAACTCGCCCCCTAAAGCACCTGGCGGTCCCGCCGCCAGCCCGTCGGAGGAGCGCCCCGGCGGCCCGGACGGCGGAATTCTGCAGCGGCCAGCGTCCCAGAAGGAGCTGCGCAAGTGCTTCGCCCGCTCCAAGGCCATCCACGTCAACCTCACCTACGACGAGCATGTGCACGGCCGGGAGCAAGAGCCGCTGAGCAGCGTACGGCGGCGGGCCCTGCTCCGCAAGGCCAGCTCCTTGCCCCCCACCACCGCCCACATCCTTAGCGCCCTGCTGGAGTCCCGTGTCAGCCTGCCCCAGTATCCCACAACGGCCCTGGACTACAAGCGTTACCTTAAGAAGCATAACGAGCGCCTCTTCTTCCTGGAGCTGGTCAAGGACATTTCCAACGACTTGGACCTTACCAGCCTCAGCTGCAAGATCCTAATTTTCGTCTGCCTCATGGTGGACGCCGACCGGGGCTCTCTCTTCCTCGTGGAAGGGGCCGCCGACGGCAAGAAGAGCCTGGTTTCCAAGTTCTTCGACGTGCACGCCGGCACCCCGTTGCTGCCCTGCGGCTCCACCGAGAACAGCAACGAGGTGCAGGTGCCCTGGGTCAAGGGCATCTCCGGCTACGTGGCAGAGCACGGAGAGACGGTCAACATCCCCGACGCCTACCAGGTAGGAGTCGAGCAGGCTCCCGGCGCATCGCTGTCCTCGGACCGCGCAGGCACCTGCTGCAAAGCCTCACCATCGCCTGGCCCTGCCCACGGCCCCTGGTGTCCCCGACCACCCCGGGGTGTCCCTGTTGGGGGACGTCGGCACAGCCGCGGCTGTGCTCTGGGCAGTTGCTGACGGGGTGGGGGGGAGGTGACTCCCGGGAAGGCGGTGGGCAAGAACTATCCGGGAGTGGCCGAAAGGGCTAAGGTGTGCATGAAATCGGTAAAACTGCCCCGCTGGATTTCTCAGGAACAGTAGGCGGATTCGTGCAAATGCCAGATGTATTTTGGAGTCGGCTAACGGAGAGTTTTAAAAATGCTTGTGACAGTCTCAGTCCAAACCTCTATCCCACTTAATGTTCCCTGCCTCTGAAATAGAATCATTAAGTTGGAAAAGACCTCTAAGATCATGAAGTCCAGCCATCAAATAACCTCACTGCTTTCAAAGCAGCATGTATTTTCACCTTTCATAAGAACACACGGCCTGCGTGATATGTTTTCAAACAACATGACCAGCCCTGTTACTATCCCACAACGACTTTCTCCACCTTTTACTTTAGGAGATGCTTCAGTGTGAGTTGTGAAAATGTAGTCCCGTATTCAAGGCCAGAATTGCCTTTGACTTCAGCAAGAACAGAAGGTCCTTCAATGCAGACCAGATTATTCAGTTTACTAGCTTGAAATTTGCCTCTCAGGGCTCTTTCTAGAGTTCATTACTGTGAGACAGTATCAGCAATTTGATCTTCTTGAGAAATTAGGAACCAGAGTAACAGATTTTCTACATTAGGATCTTGGAAAGCTTTAGAAAGGAGGGAGATATAAGTCCTTAATAATTATAAATAATAATAAATTATAAACATTGTAAATTAATTAAACATGATAAATTTAAAAAGTAGTGAACATAATAAAGCTGATGATGCTTTATAGCAAACCATACGAAGAAGAAACTAGACAAATAAGATTGGGTTAATTTTGTTTGAAGTGCAGACAAGCCAGTGTAAGTGTATGTTGGTCTTTCAAACAGTAAAAAATCCAAAACACCTCGGAGGTGCTTGACAGAGGTTCCCAACCCACAGAGTTCAAAAGGAATGAACAGAGTTTGATAAAAATGCTATAATACTCAGGCAAAACTGATTGAGCGTTGGATAACCTCCGAGAGAATCTAAACTTGTGTTCTTCCTTTATCTTGCCTTTTCTCTATTACACACTTGCTCTTACAGTCTGATATTTTTTTTACAACTTCCATTTCTAAAATGGTACTCTTCCCAATGTGTCTGCTGCTGGGGGTCAAGCAGATGATGTTCACAATAGTCTCAAGACAAACGATACCTGAGTTTGGCTGGGAAGGGGTTCCTTGTCTCCTTTTAACTGAATAGCTCCAGCTGCCTTTTTTTGGGAGGTGAGAGTGCCACAGGAAATACAGGAGTGTTTTCCACTAGGGCTAGAGGGAACTGTATTATTTCTTTCTTTAGTGTTTGTTCATTTTTGTTTACTTTCCAGTGAAAAAGCCCAACTACTTTAAACAGTTTATTGTCTGTTTCATTTGCAGGGAAAAGTGAAAAACAGGTTTTCCTGGTACTACTTGTATTGTGCTTTTGTCTGGCTCCTATTCAAAATTTATCAAAATATTATAAATAATTCAATTCACTGTAAATTTGAGCCTTAAACACATTAGTTGCTGTAGAAGGGAAAGTTCTAAGCAAAGGTCATAATGTAATTAAATCAGTTGCAACTTCCCTGCTTTCTTTAACTCTGGTGCAAAAGGAACTTTAGACCTCGCAACTCTAATGAAAGTTTTGCTTGATAACAAAAACCAAAACTTTTCTAGTTCAATAGTGCAAAGAGCCCTATGGAAGCCTGGGTACATGTGTGTAACAAAGTGACACCTGTTCCATTTCAGATCATTGTGCCTGTTCCTGGTTCTAGTATTTCTAATCCTTATGTTCTTGATTGCTTTTAGATCATACTTTCTATATTATCCTGAAAGGTACAGAAATTAGTGGTTTTTTAAGTGCAAGCTGAGATTGTGATAATCATTGTATGAGTCAATGAGACAAACCCTAGGACAAAACCTGCTTATACCTTTGGTTTTCTGTATGTATTGTTTTCTGTAGAATAAAAGCATGAAGGTGTTTGCCTGGTCCCAACTTGCAGTCTATGTATGTCCTAAAAGAGCTGAGACTGCAATGTCACTGTGCAGGCAGATGAAATACCAGCACTTGGATTGGTGAATCAAGCCTGCTCTCTTGTGTCTTTATTTGATTATCACAATTTACAGGGTAATATTTCCCCAAAGAAGAATTTGCAGTGAATAAATAACTTGAGACAAGGATAAGGTTTATCTTACAGAACGGCTGTTACTATTTCTGACATTCTGGTTAGAAGTGCCCCAGTCTTCCCCTTTTCAATGTCTCTGGCATGTAGAAATTTCTTTATAATGAGCCAAAGCAGTAAAGCAAATGATGATTTGATGTAGTAATGTTTTAAACAGTCGGTGGAAGACTTGTAGTTCTTGTCTGTTCTTACAGGAAAATACTGCCAATGCAGTTAGTATTACGGTGAAATCTCTCTCTAACATTTATCTTGTATCTGGTCTGTGCCTAATTTCTGAATGGAAGTCTTGACTGTGAGAGCAACTTAAAAAGCAAGTGCTGCATTCCCTTACTGATATCTCTTACACTGATATCCCTTTCTAACTAGGAGTTTGGTGCAGATGAGGACCCTGCTTTCCTGCAGGCTATTCCAATGTGTGGGATAATACAGTGTGTGTCTCGGACAACAGTTTGCAGTCTGACAGGGAGCTTCTCTCTGATTTGTCATAAACTTCTAGACAGGCCTCCTTGCTCAAAGTTACTACCCTGTGAGAAGAGGTAAATTTGTTACAAGCTTCTCAGCCCTCACAGTTCTTGTTTGGACATTGCGGTTTTTATTGATACTGTTTATTGAGAGCAGTATGTTAGGTCCTACCACATACATTCTATTGTGAGAATCAGTGGTGGAAGGAGTGTGGGGATAAAAGATTTGGGACATAATGCAGATCATCCATTCATTCAGTTTTCTCATTTGTGTGTTGCACAGTTCGACAACAGTATCAACAACAGTAATGTTGCCAGAAACAGTATTTTCATTTATTTGCTTATGTATCTTTCCCCATAACTTTCTCAAATGTCACTGAAAAATTCCTGGGAGCTTTTCCACAAAGAGTCAGGGATAGAGTTTTAACTACTCATATTTATTCAAAATTTTTACAAAGTTCTTACCTAGGTTTTCCTACAAAATGTCTCCTTTTTTTCAGTTACAAGTACTAACTTCCCAAAACAGTGCTTACTGTACCTTTAGTCTCTGCTCCTGATGTTATACCCCTCTGCAAAAGGTAGTTCAGTTCTCTAGCATAAGTGAATAGTATTATGTCAGATGACAGTAAGACCAGAGCATGTTCTGATCACTGGAATGGGCTGCCTGGGCAGGTGGTGGGGTCCCCATCCTTGGAGTCATTTAAGGAGTGGCCTGACCTAGGCAGAGTTGTCTCTGTGTAGGGAGGTTGGACTAGATGACCTCTAGAGGTCCCTTCCAGCCTAGAACACTGTGTGACTCTATGCTGTTGAATCTCTGCTGAAGAGTGTGCTTCTAGGATTAAGGCACTCTGACTGCTCCGGCAAGAGATGCAAGCGGGTAACTTCCAAAATCCACTTGAAAGGAGAAGTGATACAACAGGAATGAATTGTCATTTTAAAAACACTTTCCAGATTGTTTGAAACTTTACATTTCATGCCTGAAGCACTGGAAGGTTGCTGTAACAACTTGTGATTTTTGACTTGCAATTCCAAGCTGCATTTTTGCACTTGTGCGACCAAACAGAAGAGGTTTCTGGTTCCTCCTTCAATTTTGGTCTGTGTTTGGAGAGAGCACATGTTGCTAGAGCTGAACACAGCAGCTATCTTGCCCTGGAAACATGGTGAATAGAGTGCTCTGGAAATGGAGTACCATACTGGAAGTACATGAAACACAGAACTGGACTTTAAAACGCTGGCTGATGCTAAGGAATGTGTGCTCCCATAAGGAGCAAGAAATGCCGGAAGAGTTTTCCCTTCGAAGGGCCATGTGGAGATTGCAGTTTGAGTCAGTCATGTATGAGCATGTGATTAATCTCTGTATGTATTTGTGTGGGCTTTTTATGTGGGGTGAATTAAATGTGCCTTTTTTCCCCCCACCCATATCGAATTGGTGTTGGTTTTGCCTGGGATTTATAGGTGGTTTCTGACCCATCCTTGCTTTGCTTTTGTTTCAACCCATTAGCACATTAACTAAATGTAAAAGCATTTTAGACAGGTTTACAAGCCCCTGTCCTGTGTGCCATCATCCACTGCAGGTCAAACAGCATTTTGTGTCTTAATCTTGAGGCCTGTTGAAAAGCCCATGGCTGTACTTGCCACAGGACTGTAATTTATAATTAAAATACCTGTTACAGTGAGTTTTTCTACCTAAACAAAAACTTTCTGATGAGCGTGAATACCCCTCCCTAGTTTTTATCCTAGGCCTGCATTGCTTTTGTACAATTAAATATATTCAAATGAATTGCTTTTGTTCTGTCCAACAACTGACATTTTTCACTTAGGCTTCCATCTGAAGGCTTCGCCCTTTTTCGTTTGGCCCAGAAGGTGTAAATCAACAATGATATTACTAGTCAAGCCGTGTTTACATTTCAGTGTTTCCCCACATACTCTGTTTTGCCTTGAGCAGAACTTACAGAGCTGTAGGATATATGATCAATATTTCAGCAACAATAGCTAACTCTAAATAGTAGTTCAGACATGGTCAAGTAGTTGAATAAACGTTTACTTTTTTCATTGATGAAGCCTATTGTGGGCTGATCGCACTGCATTTCGCCAATTCCTACAAGGACCATTGCTTTCTAGTCAGGATTCTCAACAGTGCAGAACAGCTTAGCTTCTATTGAAGTTGATATGAAAGTGTTTAGAAGCATGTGGGAAGAACACAAGATTAAGCAGCTCTGGGGCTTTCATGCCTTTATTAAAAAACACTCATCATTTGAGTTCTGTTTCTCCTAAGGAAGTTGTTAGGCAGAAATAAGGGAATATTATCAAAGCCTTAAGCCTTATCAATGACTGCGTATTAGTAATCTGTCCTTTTGGAAGCAAAGACTGTTTAATGCAGTCTAGAAGCAAAAATAGGAAGAACAACCTCTGAATAAGTTATAGGATTAAAAGAGAAAAAAAATCCAGTATAAGAGAACCAAGAGCTTGATATTCTGTGGCAGAAGAGCACTATAAACTGTATGTGAATACACAGTTGGTAGTAACTTGTTGTTGAAAGGAATGAAAACAAATGATAAAACAAAAAAGTGTGTTCATCTTTATGATGAGTGTAGAGCATTTCTAAGTCCTCTCTCTTTATGTGACTAGAGCACACTACAGCATCTGCAATCCCAACAGAGAAACAGAAATAAAGCTACCAGCATCCGTCTTTAGCGTCAGTGAAAGTCTAGTGAATTATCCTCCTCATCACAAGCAAGTCTCATTTTAAGTACTGTTAGCAATTTTTTTCATCACCTGAGTCAATATGGAGACTATTTCACAGTCCAATATGGTCTAAAGCTTTGAAAACTTGTGCTTGTTTTTGTTGAACAGCTGAGTTTCCTCGTGTTGGGGTACTCAAAACTAGCTACAGCTTTCATCTGCAGCGTAAATGTTAACTGCGCCCTCAAGGAACATGCTGCTGCCAGCAAAGAGCAGCAATTTTCTGTCTGGTTAATAGAAGAGCTGTTGGAGACTGTTCTTTACTAAGATGAACAAAGATGCTGTTAACACAACTTCTGAACTTTGCAGCCTTCTTTGAGTCACTTTGATCTTCAGATTGAGGTGTACTGTTCCAGACAATGGGTTTCTGCACACTGCCATGTAAACAAATTACCTGTACTTAGTTCAGTTTCCTTTCGGTTTTTATGAATGTACATGGAAAGTCCTGTTCTTTTAACATTCTTATTTTGCTGTCAGTGATTTGCTTCTCACAGATGTTATTGCGTTTAAGAAAATATTTGTTTAATATTCGAAAGGGCTATAAACTCTGCTGGTGATTCTGGCAAGCATAGAAAGCTGCACCAGAAGCGACTTCGCCCACCTTTTGAGCGCGCTGTATATAGTTATCTTTCTCTAGAGCTGGGTTTAGCAGTACATCTGCTGGGATTTTAGTGAACACATGGTTTTGAGGAGATGAATATGCTCTGTGCAGCACTGAGACCACAAACAGAATAGGAGAAAGTATGAAGCAAGTCTAGTTTTAATTTAATTTAAAGTAGGTGATTCTAACTGCTGAACTGCTTAGACGGGTGTGTTAATGCTCCCATATTTTCTTTTGAAGGATCGTCGTTTTAACGATGAGATTGACGAACTGACTGGATACAAGACAAAGTCACTCTTGTGTATGCCCATAAGAAACAGTGATGGAGAGATTATTGGTGTTGCTTGAGCAATAAAGAAGACTCCTGGAGGTGCCCCTTTTTCTGATGATGATGAAAAAGTAAGATTGCATTTCTTTTGTGGTTTTGAAGTTAGTTTTGTAACTCAGTACTCGTCTATAAATACTTTACTCCAAGTAAATAACACAGCACTTGTTAGTGATGGGTTTTCAAAAGTGCTTAACATAAAATGTACATTTTTGTTCTCATCATAAAAGACATACCTGTTTTGCAAATGTGGGGGACCTTATGGCTGAAACTGAAGTTAATGGCCTCTGCATTGTATGTTGAACTTTTTAATGTAGTAGGTCTTAATAGGAAGGCTCTTTTGTTTTTGAAAATGTAACTGTTCTAATAAGTTAATGGAGGCAGAGCTATCGAGGAGATACTCCTAAGCTTGCTGACATGAAAAATGACCACCTACTTTTAGAGCTTTCAATGGAGTAACTGTCTGCAGCATATGCAAACAAATTTTATTTCAGAAGACATGCATATAGTAGTAGAGGGATGCCAGCCCTCGGAACAGCAACTCTGTTTGCCCACAGGAGAGAAATGGAGTCTCCTTCAAGCATGTCATAGGGAAATACACTTCTGGATATTAAGACAGTTTTGAGTTAAGACAGTTTTTGTGGAAGTGTAGTTAGAGGCAGACTTTTATCCTGAAAGCTTCACAAGTTGAAAGTTGATCCAAAGGCAATTAATATTTGATACAGAGCCATTTTTGGTCTATTACCTGTTGGTGTCTGCCATGACAGATGTAAATTAAGCCTGTTGAAAAGGAAAGGTCCTGTCACCCTGGTTTATTTAAATTGAGATAATTTTTTAGACTAAAGATAGCTTGGCATGAGTGAAATGTATTATAAAGCTAGACTAACAGTGGTTTATAGAGGCTGTGAAATGTGGCATAAATCAAACTCATCTCCTTGAAGTTACTATTACATTATTTGTACTTGTTCTGTGCTTTCAGCAATGCATCTAGAACATTGCACATAACCACTTCACAGTTAAGAAATGTGAAGCAAGAATGAGAGTGTGAAGAATTGTTTTATGAGTTAAGGTCTATTAATTACAGTCATTGGCTGTTTTGCTGTGTAGTGGGAGTAATTGATTGCCCTTATGGAAGTAAAACATGTGATTTTAGCTTTCTGAAGTCCAGATAGGAGAATCTTTGCCAAGTGAAATACGAATAAGTGGGTGCATTAAAGTTGAGAGTGAAAAGAAGATTTTTTTTTTTATTTATACTTTTTGCTGGTTACCAGTAACAATAGTAACACCTACAAGCAAATGTGTCTTTGTATTTTTATTAGGCTTTTTGAGCATAGCACAGATTTTGCTGTTGAGTGGTGGCCTTCTGGTGGTTCTACCTTCTTATGCATGAAGGTTGCTTGCTATGTGCTTTCTGATTTTTTTTTTCTAAAGCTGTTTTAACATTATATTATCATCTTGGCCTGCTTTTGTTAAGCTTCAAGCTTCAGCTTCTTAATAAGACTTAAGGACTAGACATGTGTGGATTATAGTCTTCTTTCAAATACATTGAACAAGAAGAGTGGAGGATAAACGAGGCTTAACAGTAAGAAAACTTACCATGTTACAGACTGACAGTACCGGCAGCTCAGCTCCCCTGTGACAGCATCACAGAGTGGGCACTTAAACTTTTATAAATGGGAACTGACAGTAGTTACTCTTTACAGCTACCCTAATTCTGTAAAGCTGGAAAGTGAATTACAAGAACGCTACGGTGTGTATGTGTATTTGGCTTTGGGGTTTGGGTGGATGTTGTCTTCTAAACATGTGTAGAAGTCAGTCACGTCTCAGGCAATATGACCTATTCTAGTACTGCAGTGAAGACAGTGAAAAGCTGTCTTTTTTCACTGTGAAAAGCTTCTAAAACCTTTTTTTCCATGAAAGCAATTAGCTTTTGATTTTTGTTTCTGCATGGTGTCTGTTCAACTGATTCTGCGTAGTGCTCTAGTTCAAATGAAATAACTTTAACTCTCGATTTTCAGATGGTACTTTTTCAGACATTTGAAGTGGCCCTGTACTACTCTAGTTGCTGTTCTATAAGTTACCTGAACTTGTGTAACAGTTTTCTCCTGAATTACTACTGATTCTTGAAAATCTTGGATGCTAAACAGTCATTTTTTAGCATAAGACATATGTCTGGCTACAACAGGCAGCCAAAAGCAAATTCCACAAAACCAGACCGTCTCTGAACAGACTTACTTCTGCAGTTATCGTTAATACGCTTTGTGTCTGTGTAAAGGGATCTTTTTTACACGTGACCTTAATCATGGATACAACATACAATTATCATACATTGAACTAGCAAAACAATGTGTATGTGTGAGTTGTGTAGTATGTAAACATATTAATGTAAATATAATGTGGTATAAAATATCAGTACTGATGCTCTGCCATTTGCTTCTATTCAGTGAGTGACAAATATTATCTAAAATCATGAAGCTGCTCATATATTAATTTTCATCTCTATTTTTACTGGCAATGTACATGTTTGCTGTAATTCTAAGCCTGTATACTAGAAGTCTTCAAGAATATATTACATAGGCTCTGACATGTAGAGTTTATGGGAAGGTAAATCAGAGCATATCTATTACAGGGCGTGATAATGATTATTAGATTTAATGAAGCCTGGCAGTCTGTGTGCTGTTACTTCCAAATCTCTGGTTTTTAAGTTACTTCACTCACTATTAACCTAGAAAACATGAAAAACCTCTGGGAAGCCAGAGAGAGCACATTTCCAGGACAACTTCCTGTAGGATTAGCAAGAAGTTTTGGGGGGGCATTTATGGTAACATTAGCAAAAGTGGTTGTGAAGAAAGGAGGCCATCAAAAACTAGAAAAGAAACCAGGACCTGCCTGGGTGCTGAGGCAGTTTGTACAGAAAAGCCTGATGAGTAGGTGGCAAAAGACAATAATTCAGCTTCATGTTGATATTATTTCCAACAATTAGTAGCTTCTGAATAGTCAGAAAATGAAAATCCTTTCCCCCAATCCCACTTAGCTATTTGTCAGTGCTCTTTAAGCCTGACTGTTGTTTACAAGTGTCTGTCCTCTCATAGCACTGTGTGAGGCCACTAAAATAATTTGTTGGGGTTTTTTAACAAAGCTACAAGCCTGTTTTGTTCAGTGAAATGTCACTTGGCAGCACTACTGTCTTGAGGCAACAGGGAACAAAGAAGCATGTTTTCAATTAGAATTAAGTAGATTATTTTTATGTACTCTTATTATTTTCAGGGAGTTGGGAGCAAATAAAATATTTAAGCTATGAGGATTTTTTAATTATCCCAAGCTGTAGCCAAGCTTACATTTTGCAATGTAAAATGGAGCAGTAGGCTTCAAATTTTTTTAGGTGTTTTTTTTTAATGACAAGTTTTCATGTGTTTCTTTTGCATCTCTGACCGTGGTGGTAATAATGCAGCATAATAAGGTGTATTTAATGCAAGGTAGGAGACAATAAGTCTAGGTGTATTTTCACATGCAATGTTTGTTTCTCATCACTACATTTGTTCTCTTCTCTTGGTGTAAAGGATGCTTCATCCAGTTAATTGTTTAAGTGCAGAATTAGCCTTAGCAGCCACCTACCATGAGAGGAAATGTTGCTACGTGTTTTGTTTGCCCAGCATCAGCGGCTCAGCTGAGCAGACTGGTTTCAGAGGTTTCCAGTTCAACACAAGCTGTATTTTCATAGAGCAGCCATCACTATTACATTATGTTGTGTAATTGGTAACTTGCAGGAAAAACAGGCTGGTGATGTATTTTTGCACGTATTTTGCAAATGGGGACACCGCTTCCTCTGCACAGTCATAGAGTAGGAAGGTTAAAACCCAAACCCTTGAAAAGAAGTCTGCACCCTACATGCATTCCCAATACTGTCCTGAAGATCCATTTTCTAATGGTCTTTGCTGGTGAGTCATACCTGTTCCAGGACTGGTGAGAAACTCAGCCTAACAAGAGCTTGACCTTCTGTACTTTAGGTTACTGCACAACCTTTAGAGCAATCTGAGGTACAGGGCCAAAACAAATCTAATTCTCCATCAGAGCGGCTTAATGAACAGCAACAGCAGCAGCCCCACAGTCCCTTGAACTGGTGCCCTGTTTCTTCCTGTCTCTGAGATCCTCCCAGCCTGAAGAAGTGATTTGTCTGTAGGAAAATACCCAGGGCACCCAGCTTGGATTAAATACTGCTTGAATGCAGTGTGATCCCTCCTGGGAGGGCAAAAGAAGAACTAGATTTGGTTGTTTGTGCTCTGTGAATAGTTTTATTGAGAAATGCGTATGTCCAGATTGCAGGATTCAGTGGTTTTGTTGGGTTTGCGTGGGCCTGGAGGTACAGTTCTGTCATGTTTCAGTGTTTCTATTTCTTACATTTGTAAGAGCACCCATGTGATGCCAAACTGCCCAATTTAACGTGCTCCTCTTGTCTGTATTAGTTAAGGCTTGCAGGAATTTTGCTGTACCAACATATTTATGTTCTGTGAGCCTTTGCACGATGGGCTTAGTCATGCTGGCGGGTGGCGATTTCAACGCTGGTTAAGATGGTGTCTTTATCTTAGGGAAGTAATCAATGGTAAATAAAACTTGTAGGGAATGGGCAAGCATCTCTGAGTTGTGATAATGATGACCCCAGCTTGGAAGGTGTGCAATTTACCAAAAAGTCACCTGAAAATTCTTTTGATGTGTCATCTAGAAAGAAACATAAGAAATTAGTTAAACAATTACTTTGTGAGCTTCATGTATAGCAGCATGTGAGTATATGATGACCTCCCTCTAATATCTACATTCATTTTCTGATAATCAGCGTGGCAGTGAGACTGCAAAAGCTGTTATTTAAAATTGGCATAATCCTGAAAGGTTTATATGACTGCTGCGTCATTTACACCCTAATGCAAGAGACAAATTTGTTGGAAGAAGGCAGAAAATACTAAAGACACTTGAAGGATGAAGGTGCAGACACGCTACAACAAACTGGGAAAACTCTGATTGTGTATTGGGCACAGTTCTCAAAGTACTTACTACACACATCGAAATTAAATCACAGTAACATTATTATCTGACTAGCAGAGCTGAAAACAATTTGTCACTAGATCATAGGATCATAGGATGTTAGGGGTTGGAAGGGACCCAAGAGATCATCGAGTCCAACCCCCCTGCCGGAGCAGGACAAAACTATCTAACACAGATCACAGAGGAACACATCCAGGTGGCCTTGAAAGTCCCCAGAGAAGGAGACTCCACGACCTCCCTGGGGAGTCTGTTCCAGTGCTCTGTGACCCTCACAGTAAAGAAGTTCCCCCTTGTGTTGAGGTGGAACCTCCTCTGCTGCAACTTACACCCATTGCTCCTTGTCCTATCACAGGGAGCAAGTGAAAAGAGCCTGTCCCCCCCCTCCTGGCCAGCCTTCAGATACTTATAAACATTGATCAAATCTCCCCTAAGTCTTCTCTTCTCCAGACTAAAAAGCCCTAAGTCCCTCAGCCTCTCCTCATAAGCCATGCCCTCCTGTCCCCTAATCATCCTCGTAGCCCTCCGCTGGACCCTCTCCAGTAGATCCTTGTCCCTCTTAAACTGGGGGGCCCAAAACTGAACACAGTACTCAAGATGAGGCCTCACCAGGGCAGAGTAGAGGGGGAGAAGAACTTCCCTCGATCTGCTGGACACACTCCTCCTAATACACCCCAGGATCCCATTGGCCTTCTTGGCCACCAGGGCACATTGCTGTGCCATGGTTAACCTGTTGTCCACCAGGACCCCCAGGTCCCTCTCCACAGGACTGCTTTCCAGTAGATCACCTCCCAGCCTGTACTGGTGGAGTTTGTTATTCCTCCCCAGATGCAGGACTCTGCACTTGTCCCTGTTGAACCTCATCTGGTTTCTCTGTGCCCAGCCCTCCAGTCTGTCCAGGTCTCTCTGGATGGCAGCACAGCCCTCAGCCGTATCAGCCAAACCTCCCAGCTTGGTGTCGTCGGCAAACTTGCTGAGCAGACACTCTGTGCCCTCATCAATGTCATTGATGAAGATGTTGAACAAGACCGGTCCCAGCACCGATCCCTGGGGGACACCACTAGTCACAGCTCTCCAGCTGGACCTGGCACCATTGATCACCACCCTCTGAACTCTATCTTGCAACCATTTCCTAACCCACCTCACTGTCTGCTCTTCCATCCCACACTTCCTAAGCTTGCTCACTAAAATTTCATGGGATGAAGAGATGATTTGCTTTACCAACGCACTTCGCACCACTGGTTTGCAACACACAGCATCAGCTGACTGCAGT
>VXBP01007143.1:9024-27597 GCA_013400115.1 Rhinopomastus cyanomelas | reverse complement strand
GAGCACTGGAACAGACTCCCCAGGGAGGTTGTGGAGTCTCCTTCTCTGGGGACTTTCAAGGCCACCTGGATGTGTTCCTCTGTGATCTGTTAGATAGTTTTTTCCTGCTCCGGCAGGGGGGTTGGACTCGATGATCTCTTGGGTCCCTTCCAACCCCTAACATCCCATGATCCTATGATCCTATGATCATATGATTGCACTTCTTCCAGGCTGGGGTACATTCAGTTATGCTTGCAAGTGAAGCTAAAATTCTGGACTTCATTCCAACTACAGGACTCTATAAATGTCCTTGGAACTTCAACATCTGTGTCAATACCATTGTTATGAGACTGGCAGCCAGTGTTTGGATTGGATATCTTCATGTCTGAGGTAGGGAAACGTACCTAAAATGTGATTTTCAAATAAAAGTGTGTATTTTCCTAGTCTTGGGACTGCTTTCTTGTGTGTTTATGGTACATTTGACACCTGTTTGATGCCTCCAAGTGTGTCATAAAACAAATACATTGTCAGATTTGGCTTTCAGAAGAGTTTGTCTGTAGAGTATTTCAGTGAAGATTTTAATGACAGGTTGTGTGTGTGTTTGTGTGGCTTTTTGTCATGGCTGGTTTTGTCGTTGTGCAGTGGTAAGCCTTGAGCAAAAAAGTTCTTGTCTGCAAACCGAGACTGTCATTTGGCTAGGGATTGTTGTGTTTGACCTAAAGCTCAGTAAAGTAGATGGAAGAATCTGTCCTGACCTTCTAAACATGAAACTTCCTTTCTACCATAGGAGCTTTTCCCAAAATGCAGATCCACAAGTCTGCTTTATGAAGCTTATTCACCTGCATCAGAGCACTGTAAAGAAATCAGTTAAGGATCAGTTTTGCTTTTGTACAGCCATACTGTGATCTTCAATGAAAAACATAGTAAAGTTTTCAGAAGGCAAAAGTTCTGCAGTTCTAATGAAAAATTTCAGACGCTTCAGTAACTAGAAACTGCTGCTAGTAATATTTTCATATTTTTCATTAACTATGTTACTGGAATTTTCACTGGAATGCTTCAGGTATTGAAACAACAATGACGTTAAGAGCTCAGAGGGTTTGAATTTTGTTTGATTCATCCGTCAGCAGAAAGGAAGCCTTCCAAAAATAGTCTGAAGACTATGATGTGCATTTGTGTCCCAGTGTTAACTCTGAAGTACTTTCTATATAAGGAATTGGCTTAGACAAGCTTTTCCCCTTCGCCCTGGCACAAAGCACGGTAATTCATTACCTAGGGAATAATGTTTTTACTTCATGGCAAAACTCCCTTAAACCAACTACACTATTTTGATCAATCGATTCATTAGAAAAATCTTGTTTGCTTCAAGTGAAACCTGTGCTGGAGCTTTGTTGTGGACGCATGTAAAGGGAAACCCTTCTGGTTGACAGCTGGTGAAGCCTTCATTGCTGACAGTTACTGGAAATACGCCCTGTGAGTTGAACGAGAAGACTTTGTTCCCTAGAGGAATGTTTTCTGAACTTCTGTCAGTCTGTTCAGTGCTCCATAGCTGCTCTTCATAAAAACTTCAAGGCCTGATGTACTTTTAGAAAACAGAATTTCACATGTCTTGTGAATTACTTATCATTCCTGAAGGAGAATGAAATATCTGTACAGCCGTTCCTGCGATGAAAACTATTTCCCACTGGAATAGTGATGCTGAGCCAATCTGCAGCTGTAAAAAAATTCTTAGCAAAAACATAAACTTCTTAGAGAAAGAGAACTAAGGAAGATATAGAAAACTTACATAACATACAAAATGCTTCTTAGCAAATAATTATGCTAAAAATTAAGATAGCTTTCTGACTTTCAACATGTTATTACAAACCTTGTGAGAAACTAATCAATTATAATGGTAGTGCTGTAGCACTGACTTGTTGTATGTCCTTGGGCAAATTGCTTTTCAGTGGTCTTTCTTCTAAAACATTCTCAAAATGGCATTAGGTGGTTTCACATGTACTGTCAAACTACCCACTTTAATTATTCTTTGTCTATACTAAGGAAACACTTGTCCCTCTTGTTGAGCTCAGCCTGAGATTCTGAAGCGATGCTGGATGCTTCCTTTGCAGGCAGCATCTGCACTCAGGACAGATCAAGTTATACCAACGTAGTGTCACAAAAATCAGTTTCAACTCTCTAATAGTCCCAAGTTTAGATACAGCATCACTCACTTGCATGGAAATGATGCGCTCTGCTGTCTTTGGTTAGTTTTTAAAAAACGTTGGCAGTCTATAGTTGGTGAACTCCTGATTGTACATTAGCAGGAGCTCAGTCCTCCTCCACATTACCTTTGCAATTGCTAGCCTGAGATGTTTGTGTCTGCATCCCAGCAGGTGGAGTATATAAACAGCAGTGCAGCTTCAACACCTGTTAGTAGCGTATAGGAATGTGTTTACCTTGTATCTGAGAAAGCGGTATTTTAGTTCTGTGGCCATGAATGAAGCTCTCGTCCTCTCCTTTCATACACAAGAAAGATTGGCCACCTAAGATCAAAGGTCTCTTGTACAGCTGCATCACCAGAAAAGGGTCTCACCCCCTCAAGTGGCTTGCATTACTGCTTGGAAATACAGAACTGAAAGAGCACTTACCATTGTGGTGCCTCCCAAAGATAAGCTCAGCTTAGTGTCTCTGGTATTTTGAGTACTTTTTTAGTACTGAAAGATGGCAGCATGTTTTGCAAGCATTGATTAAATATAAATCATAGAATCATCATTATGGATTGGAAGGGACCTCCAAAGACCATCCGGTCCAATCCCCCTGACACAGCAGGATCACCTAGACCAAGTCACACAGGAACACATTCAGACAGGTTTAAACGTCTCCAGTGATGGAGACTCCACAACCCCCCTGGGCAGCCTGTTCCAGTGCTCTGTCACCCTCACTGTGAAAAAGTTCCTTCTCACATTCATGTGGAACCTATGTTCCAGTTTACACCCATTGCCCCCCCCCGTCCCATCACTAGATGACACTGAGAAGAACCTGGCTCCATCCTCCTGACACCCACCCTTCAAATATTTATAGACGTTACTGAGGTCACCCCTCAATCTCCTCTTCTCCAAGCTAAAGAGACCCAGCTCCCTCAGCCTCTCATCATAAGGGAGGTGCTCCACCTCCTTCATCATCCTAGTTGCTCTATGCTGGACTCCCTCCAGCAGTTCCACATCCCTCTTGAACTTAGGGGCCCAGAACTGGACACAGTACTCCAGTGCAGAGTAGAGGGGGAGAAGAACCTCTCGATCTGCTAACCACTCCCCTTCTGATCCACCCCAGGATGCCGTTGGCCCTCTTGGCCACCAGGGCACATTGCTGGCTCATGGTCATCCTGCTGTCCACCAGGACCTCCAGGTCCCTTTCTCCTACACTGGTCTCCAACAGGTCAGTCCCCAACCTATACTTGTACCTGGGGTTGCTCTTGCCCAGATGCAAGACTCTACACTTACTCTGTTGCAGTGCCTTGGATAGCCTAAGTTGCAGCTCGCATCCAGCGAGTTGGCGTGACGGCCTTCAGGTTTCTCTACGCCCGACTCCTACGGTCCCGCGTTACCCGGACCATTCGTGTACCACTCAAACTCCAATATGGTCAGCAGCAAATGGCGTTTACTACAAGTAACACACACTTAATATAGTCTCCCTTATGGTACCACCACCAATCTTCTTCACTACAGTTATCACTCTCTGCTCTTCTCACTGTCCAATGGGGTCACAGAACGCACTCTTCTTCACCTTACTTGGCATTGTTTAGCTTTTCTCCTTATCTTCAAGGACGACTCTCGCAGGCCCCTGGAAGCCGGAGGGCCCCTGTAACCGCAGCTTCTGCACCTGTGGAGCCTAAGGGACCACAAAACAGCTCCTGCTGGATATGTGGAGCTGCAGGGCCCGCACGGACCCTAACGCCATCGCCGCCATCTTAAGAGCAGCTAGTTTAGCAACTACAACGTTACTCGTACTATACTTGATTAAATTTCTCTCTGCCCAGCTCTCCAGCCTGTCCAGATCTCACTGAATGGCAGCACAGTCTGCAGGGGTGTCAGCGACACAACCCAGCTTTGTGTCATCAGCAAACTTGCTGACAGTGCATCCCCAATCCCCAATCCAATTCATCAATGAATAGATTGAACAGGACTGGTCCTGAAGCCAGTTCATGATCCACCCCACTACCCGATTATCTAGACCACACTGCCTCTGATAGACCACATCCACGGCTCTGCCATCATCTATCCACCTGGTTATGCCCTCATCAAAGGCTATCAGGTTGGTCAAGCATGACTTTCCCTTTTGTGAAGCCATGCTGACTGTCCCTAATGACCCTCCTGTCCTTGATGTGCCTGGAGACAGCCTCTAGAACAAATTGTTCCATCACCTTTCCTGGGATGGAGGTGAGGCTGACTGGTCTATAGTTACCTGGGTCCACCTTCTGGAGTGACATTTGCTATCCTCCAGTCTCTAGACACCTCTCCTGATCCCCATGACTTAGAAAAAATGATGGAGAGTGGCTTAGCAATGACTTCTGCTGTCTTTCTTAGCACTTGTACTTCTTCCTTGCTTTCTTATAGACACTCACTCCATGTCCAGGCCAGCTTTAGGCCGAGAGTGCTACAAGCACTGCAGCTCTCCTTCTCACTCCAGTGCTTTCCATTTCTAGGTAAGTGGGGAAACTGCTTGATGCTGCCAGTCCCTCCGAGGAGCAGCAGCGAGTGTTCATGCTGCCATCACACGTATGCAGAGCTGTACGGCACTGGCCTTCTGCTGCTTCACATCCTCTCTGTAGGAGAATCTTAATAAACCAGGCTTTGCTTGATTGTACATCTGACATCTGCAGAGGCCTCTTCTTCCTGCCCACAGTAGTGATGAAGCAGAGTTTGTTTTCCAAACCCGTGTGCTTACATCAGAAGATACCAAGATTTCTGTGTTTTGCTCCATACTTTTGTTTGTAACTGACCTATGATGCCAGATTGGTTTTGATATCAACATAAACCTCACACATCAATAAATGGGATTTTACTTAATGTAGACTGAAGTACTCAAATTTGGTGACTGTGAGAACTGCAGTTGTGTTTACAACTGCACTTCGAGCTTTCCTTGGGTCCTTCGGAAAAACGTCTTAATTGAAAGGGTCATGGAAGAGAGGAGCAGGCTGTCCAGGGAGCTGGTTGAATCGCCACCCCTGAACATGGTTAAAAGTCAAGTAGATGTGGTGCTTAAGGACACCGTTTGGCACTAGTCTTGGTAGAGTTGGGCTAATGGTTAGACCTGATGATCTTGAAGGTCTGTTTCAACGTAAACAGTTCTGTGAGCTCTGGCTTTACGAGCATTAGTTTGCAGTTTCTTCCCTTGTGCCTCTGTGTAGTCTGAGGCCTTACTTTCCTGCCACTTTCCAATGCTGTTTTTAAGATAACAGGATGAAGAGGTGAACAGGTCCAGAAATGAACTCAGATACTTAAAAGCATGTGAAATGTACTTCGGACATCTTCATTCAAGAGTGGTCTTATTTCAGTTTTGGATTTACCTGACACAAGAAATATCTTCCACTCAGTAGTTACCTCCAGGTCTTCCACAGATTATCCACTGTGCCCACGTACACTGATGCTTCAGTCTGGTGGTGGTATTAAAAACCGATCAATCTTTTGTTTCGTTAGCTGCTGAAAGCTAACAGGGCAAATTTCTGATTATTTCTAGCTACATCACACTTTAGTTGTTTAACGTGAATGCTCCCATGTGGATTTTTTTTCTTGGACAGAAATTCCTTTCAATTTTGCCTGCCTTTTTTTTTTCCTTTAGTCTACCTAAGATATATTTTTCTCAAAGTATTTTTTAAACGGATTTACTTTGTCAAGCTATTGCACATCACAGTTCTGGAAAGGAATCCCTGACATTTGACTGTGGGCTGAGATGCATGCAGCTGGATACACATGGTCAGTACTGAGGAGCCAAATACCATCCATGTGGCTTCAAAAATTATGGTTTTTGCGTTTTGCATTGTCAGAACATTGTCTTTCTGTTTTCTAGTATATTCTACACATCTCTCGTTTTTCTTCTCTCACTTCAATTGTTGCATCATCCTTTTCTGCAACAGGCAGCATTCTTCTGCAACACCAGAGAAAGCTGCTACTGAAGATTGCAGCCTGGCACTCTTTGTCACACCACGTCCTGTGTCTCCGCTTTCAGATAGTAGTAGAAGTTAATACAAGATTGTAGAAAATCCCGTGTCCCCACGGAATTATTTGCACAGGGGAACAACTAAGTTCACTTGTTCTGTATAATGTACAGGGAATGTAATGTGGAGAAAAGAAGGGGTGGGGAGGGACAACAAATCAACCCTGTCATAAATTGAACTTTATATGTAGTGTGACTTTTAATGTTGAAAAAATCATCCTGAATAATAGGCAAATCCTCATGATTTTTAGTAAGCTAATGCTTGCTTTCACATCCTCCTTTTAAGAGGCAAAATTGGTGATAACTTCAGTCATCTCTGAAATTAGATCATGATAAAAACATATCTTAATTTTTCTTATTGTCCTGTTTTAGTCCATACTAATACATCCAGGAGATCTTAGCTCTTAGGGCAGCTGTTTCTTTGAGCTCAGGTTTTAATAAACTACTAGCATAGTTTGAGGTTTCTCAACAGGTAACTGTGGTTACCTGTAGCAGCTGTGCAGTACCAAGTTTCAGTCAAGAGGTAACAAGCTTTAATGTAACCTCGTGAGTGTCTGCAGGAAACCACCACTTCCTTTCTGTTTTCTGGGTGTAGCTGGCAGCTTTGATTGCCAGAGCCCCAAATGTGGGGGGTTTTTTGTTGTAAGATGAGAACACCTCCTGCCTTAGGTTGAATTGGGAGGGGTGGGGGGCAGACAGGGGAAAGTATGTGAGGGAGAGAGAGAGAGATTGAGAGAGATTAAATAGTCAAAAAGAGGCAATCCATAAAAAGACTATTGGTCTTCCTGACTAGTTTGCTCTGGGACATCATGTCTGCTTAACATAAGAAAATAAACACTAGCAATTCCAATATTCATTTGTTGGGTAGAGTCCCCATCGTTATCCTGTGCTGTTTCTTAGAGCTCTGGTCTATTGCCGTTAGCCACCAATTCTTCTCCTGCAGGAGACTGCTACGGTGAGGTAACTCAGTGTTTGGGTGTAATCATTATGTCTATATGGGATTCTTAGCCAGCTCTTGAATGCCAGAAAGTACTCTGGGTAAAATAATCTCTGGGTGAAATTTACTATTCAGCCAAAAATGTGGAATCCAGCGTTTGATCCTTAGCGTCAGTTGAACCGTGACAACACCCAGACTGGGGTCTGGCTTGGAGGGGGCAGGGCTCTCTTTTGAGGCAACACAGCTCCTTCGCAGGTGCTCACCGTGTGCAAGGTCCGAGCCAAACCTGCAAGTAATCATGCTGTGATTTTGCATCATCATTAATATGCACTAAACTAAATTCTGTTATGTGCTGTGACTTCCCTGTAGGAAAATGTACATTTTCTTTAATGAGAAAATCTTCAATACAAGTGTTGTGGAGATGGTGAATCTTTAGTACATCATCTTTTCCAGACATATGATTGGGGGGGGGATAAGTATTTTTTTCTATATGCTGTTTATATTATTTGTTTTTTTAATCTAGAACCTTCGCTCATTGCCCCAGACCCCACTACAGTAGATGCTTTACAGGCAGTGAGCAGGATGCAGCTTCTGCAAAGAGATAGTAGGAAGCATTACAAAAGTGAGAGATGGGATGTCATAAACACATCTCTGATGACATTTTAGTAGGCTTTCATAGACCTTGTGGACAACTGAGTACATTCATTTTTGTGCTTTACGAATTTCTCAGCTGAAACTTTCCAGCAAGAGAGGAAGAAGAAAGATCACATATTTGTAGTCATGGTTAAGAAATTGCACCGGTGATCACAGCGTTGATCGCTGAGCCCGAGCAGCAGAGTGCATTTCTTTTCATTGGTTAATGGGCTAGTAAGTGCGTTATAAGTGCACATATTAGTATGGTCAACCGTTGGCCTGAACATTATTAAAGTCAGTAGCTTTAATCCCTGGGCTCTTTGTGTGTTGACAGCCACGTGAAGCATGGCTGGAACATGCTTCAGCAGATGTCCCCAGACCCGGATGTACAGTTGTCACAGCCCAAACCAGAGATGCTTATGTGATGTGTGCCTGTGTACACCAAAATAACAGGGAGATTTGAGGGGACACACTACTGAGAAGTAGCTGAGGCTTGCATGAGGTGGGAAGTAAGATTTTCTTTGAAGACTAACTCAAAAAGGATTAGCACTTAGAGCAAAATAGTAATTTCCTGCTCAGTTTCTGCATGACTCAACAGAGTTAGACTTCAATCACTTCTTATGTAGAATAACATTGCTCCAAACAATATGTGCTTCCTTAATCTAGTTTCCCCTTAAATAAAACCAGCTTGCAGTAACAGCTGAGCTAAATGGGCCTAGAAAGAGGAGGTATCCATGTGTAATAGTCAGTACTTCTGTCAAAGTATAAACATTAAATCTGTACCCGTTAGCTGTCTTTTAATCTTCTTATAATCAGAAAAATCTCCTTCTCTGCAATGAAATAAGTCCTCTCCCAGCTTGTGTCTTTGGAGAATTTCATCACACATTTCTACAAGTTGCAGAAGTCTCTGTGGGAGCCATTCATGACCCAATTGTTGTCTTCAGAAATCCCAAAAGCGTAAGACGACTGTTTTCACATTTCTCTTGCAAAGTCTCTCAGTTTGCTCCTGGTGTTGTTACTGCAATGCCACCCCTATTGCCTGCCTTCATACGGGGTGTGGGAAATGAAAGATTCCTGTTGATGAATAGGAATTGCTTGGGAATTCAAGCAGTAACTTGCTTTTCTTTCTTTTCCAATGCTGTAGATGGCACATCATCGGGGAATTCATGTTTACGTTGAAAAGCAAGCTTCACGGACAGACTGGAGGGCTGGGCACAGAGAAACCAGATGAGGTTCAACAGGGACAAGTGCAGAGTCCTGCATCTGGGGAGGAATAACAAACTCCACCAGTACAGGCTGGGAGGTGATCTACTGGAAAGCAGTCCTGTGGAGAGGGACCTGGGGGTCCTGGTGGACAACAGGTTGACCATGGCACAGCAGTGTGCCCTGGTGGCCAAGAAGGCCAGTGGGATCCTGGGATGTATTAGGAGGAGTGTGTCCAGCAGATCGAGGGAAGTTCTTCTCCCCCTCTACTCTGCCCTGGTGAGGCCTCATCTTGAGTACTGTGCTCAGTTTTGGGCCCCCCAGTTGAAGAGGGACAAGGATCTACTGGAGAGGGTCCAGCGGAGGGCTACGAGGATGATTAGGGGACAGGAGGGCATGGCTTATGAGGAGAGGCTGAGGGACTTGGGGCTTTTTAGTCTGGAGAAGAGAAGACTTAGGGGAGATTTGATCAATGTTTATAAGTACCTGAAGGCTGGCCAGGATGGGGGGGACAGGCTCTTTTCACTTGCTCCCTGTGATAGGACAAGGAGCAATGGGTGTAAGTTGCAGCAGAGGAGGTTCCGCCTCAACACAAGGGGGAACTTCTTTGCTGTGAGGGTCACAGAGCACTGGAACAGACTCCCCAGGGAGGTCGTGGAGTCTCCTTCTCTGGGGACTTTCAAGGCCCGCCTGGATGCGTTCCTCTGTGATCTGTGTTAGATAGTTTTGTCCTGCTCCGGCAGGGGGGTTGGACTCGATGATCTCTTGGGTCCCTTCCAACCCCTAACATCCTATGATCCTATGATATTTGCTTGCATGGTTATTACAGACAGCGTCCTATCTCTGGTGGACCTGCTGGCAGTGTCAAGTCTGCTTAGTGAAGTTCAGAAGTGCAACGTTCTTCAGCATGTAAAACACAGCCCTTCTCGCAGGGCACCTGTGAAAGCTGCGCTTTGCAGTGTGCTTGTCCTCACGCTGGACAAAGTTCTGACTTCATGGCACTTTGCTCCCAACTGTTCCATCTTCTTCCAAGGAGACTTGTGAGCACTGTCACTGCTGCTCAGAGGCCCAGAGAAGGGCAATGTTCCCTCTCAGCTGCAGGACAAGCACAAAACCCAAAACGTGGTTGTTTTCTTAGCCTCAGCTGTCTGGTGCCCCAGCTGTTCCTTAGTACAGAACCGCTGTAGGAGGAAACAAATTGCTGCTTGGGGAACAAGAAAGCTTGCATCATTCTTACAGACAGCTTTATCTCTCAAGAGCTTTTAAACTTTATTGATATAGTACCACAAGAAAAAAAACTCTTTTCAATTAAGATTGCTTGGGAAATGAAAACGTTTTGTTCTCCATACCATTATGGTACTTCCATAGTAATTTGAAATCTTCCGGTGATGTTCACTCAGTAGCAGTGGCTTGTATAAACCTCCAGGTCAGCAGTAGAGCTGAGAAACCACAGCTCTGACTATTTACTTCTTTGAGTTCTGGGTGCTGGAGCTAATATTCTTTTCTATCCATAAGAGATTCAAAAGTTGTATGCTGATTGTGTTCTGGGATGGTCATAGTTGAAGCGTAAGTGCGGCTTGTGGGAGGAAAAGTGAATTGTCCAAGTCAGTTAAAAAGTTAAATGCCCCAAACTAATTTTAATTTCTTGAGCATCTGGAACAGAAACTTTATGAAGCATAAGTTTGCTCTTACTTTTTTTTTCTTTATATATATATATATATTAGAAAAAGTGTGATCTAGGTCATCATTCAGTCTTCTGTGATTATGCATATATGAACAATCAGACGCTGAAATCAATCAGCAGTGTATCGAACCAGATGGGTATCGAAGCAGAACTAACACCCTTGAGAGCAGGGGTTTGATTATTGAATTCTTTGGTCCTAGGAAAAGAATGATGATAACAACTTTTGGAAAAGCTAATGCCTGATGTTTTTGAGTTTGCTTGGCTTTAGAAGTCCCTCAGAACATCACAAAATGCAGTGGAGCCATAGCAGTATAAAGCTTGTTTCAGAGAGACAGAACATACGTGAGACGGTGTAAACCCTTTGATTCAGAACTCATTTTTCTTATCAAGTATTTTCAGTCTCTTGTTGCCACAAGACCTTGCTTCTGCCAATAATTACGTCTGGCCTTAGGGAGCCAAGGGTCAGGTTTATCCTTAGCCTAGCAGTGATACTGTATTTCATAATTAGTCAAAAATCTGAAAGCCAATAATTGTGTTTCTATACCCTCTTATCTCTGATATTCCCATTTTACATGCATGATGTACGTGTGGGTACCTGACTTCCTGTGATAAAACTACCTTCTGTATCAATCTGCAAAATGCCAGCCGTGTATCTGTGTATAACATAAAGTTATGTTTGTCTTTATAAAATAACTCTACCCGTAAATTTTAGTGCTCGTTATAAATTAGTGCTAAATTATGGAAGGAATAAGTCTGACTTTCTGTTCTTGTCTGGACCCAAATGATTTGGGCTACTTAACAACAGATTTAATGGTTTTATTCAGGTGTTTTCTGGCAATACCATGTGGCCATACCACATGCAGATGCTAGTTTGAATTCTTTCAGACCAAAGTGCAGCATCTGTAAATCTATGAAATCAGCTAAGGAGCTGACTTTCGCTAGCAAGGTGAACGCAGGAGGGTTTAAAAGGTGCGCTTCTTACGAGGGCTTTTGCTTGAAATGAGCTGGTGGGAAATGGAATGATGGAATTGTTTAGACTGGACAAGATCCGTAAGATCAGGTAAACCTGACACTGCCAAGTCCACCACCAAACCATATCACATCTCTACAGTCTTTTTAAATTCCTCCAGGGGTTGCGACGTAAATAATTCCCTGGGCAGCCTGCTCCAGATCTTTCCGTGAAGAAATGTACCCGACCTAAACCTCTCCTGGCACAAGCTGAGTATATTTGCTCTTGCCTGATCACTTGTTACTTGGGAGAATGGACTGGCCTCCACCTCGCTACAGCCTCCTTTTAGGTAGTTTTAGATAGTGACGAGGACAAGGTCTCCCCTGCACCTTCTTTTTAACCTCAGCTGCTCTGTGTAAGACTTCTGCTCTAGACCCTCCACCAGCTTTGCTCTTCATTGGACGTGCTCAAGAACCTTCATGTCTGCTTTGTAGTGAGGGCCCTTCAGTGTCTAAGGTGTGCCAAGTACAGGGGCACAGTGAAAGCAGACGTGCAGACTTGGACAAAAGGACAACCTTTTACATTCTTCATGCATGCACGTCATACCAGTGAGTTTAAGGGGTTGCAGAAATCTCACTATCAGATGAATTAAAACAGAGTAAGGTAGACTTCTTTTTTATAAACAATCGGTAACTTCACATTGGTTGTTCTGCAAACAGAGATTGAGTGGGGAGTTTGGACTTTGGAAACAAGAATAAGCCAACATTAGAAAAAGGCAAAAAAAGATGGAAAAATGAGTGAGTGTAAGGAATGAAACAAGACCAAATGCCTATCAAGAGACAATTAACCTAAGGCTGATTGTTTCTGAAGCAGATTAAATGGACACTGGAAAAATGTCGTAGTTGATATGGAAAGGAATAAAAGCAGGAGGAGTGCAAATGTGAGCTGAATTTTAATTTCTTTTTGCATCTCCACTGCGATTCTACACATCCGTAAAGTCAAAGGTGTACGAGCCAGGGCACTTCCCTGATAATTGGTTACTGTTCATTACAGAATCACAGAATTATTGAGGCTGGAAAAGACATCTAAGATCATCAAGTCTAGCCCATGACCTAACACCACCACAATCAGCTAGACCATGGCACTATGTGCCACATACGTTTGTCTCTTAAACACCTCCAGGGATGGTGACTGCACCACCTCCCTGGGCAGCCCATTCCAACATCTGATCACTCTTTGCATGAGGAAGTGCTTCCTAACATCCAACCTAAGCCTCCCCTGTTCAATGACGACTTTCATAGTCTAAAATGATGGAGATGAAAGATAGCAAATCAATTAACATTTCTTTTCTTGCACATTGTCAGGAGAGATTGTTTTCCTGTTATTTTGGTACATTAAAGACCAGACATTCTCACTTCTGTGAAGAACTATTTTGTTCCTTGGTGCTATGGAATCAAGCTAAGGCTGAGTGAAGGGGGATGATGATTGCAACTGGAAGACAAGCTGGGTGCTCTGTAAATGTTTAAAATAATGTATTCCCAGACTGAGCTGTTCATAACATAGGCAGAATTAAGTCCTTAACATCAGTAATTCTGCACCAAAGAAGACAGTAGCATATTTATTCCTGAATGCAACTCAGCGACCTGAAATCAAATGCCCTCCCGGCGGCAGTGCCAATACTTTACTGTTTGCCGTGAGGCACGCAGTGGAGTGTGTGCAAGTGTGTACTGGAGGACCTTGCTGCTGCTGGAAGCAAAATGCACGGCTGTGTAAGTGCTACAGGCTTGCGTAGATGCCTGATTTTCTGTGTAAAGGTTAATACCTTTTCCATGTCACCAGGGCTGTGTTTAGATGTGCAGTCACTCTAATCCTTTTCTAAGCACTGTGTGATGTTCAGCGTTAAGGGTCAGGGTGCTGTGTGCCTACTAGGTGTAAGAGTAAGGTCTGAAAATTTACACTGCAGCAGGTAGCTGTTCTGTACCTCTGAGTATGTAATGTTCTCACAGAGGTCATTTAAGCAGTTGTTCTGAAGTGGTTTTTTCTGTGCCCTTCACCAAATTACCCCAAAGAAAGGAAGGAAGATAAATGGCCACATCCAAAGAGTAGTAAACCACTTCACGGCCAGCTGCAGAGGAAGGAGAAGATACGCAGCTGCTATCAAATGCTGATGCTTCTGCACACACGGGGGAAAGAGTGTCTGAAAGCAGAGACGGTAATGTCAACATTTTTATACTTCTCTGCTTCAGCGAGTGAGACACTTTGGGCAGGACCATAGTCACAAGCTTGGGACGGCCCTGTTTCTGCTTGAATAAAATAAAGACATTTACTTCTCTGTTGTGGCCGGCAACATGCAAGTCTCCAAGTATAAGCAGCCTGTATGGAAAATCATTCCTGTACCTGCTGGGAAAAGATGATGTTTTAACGTGTCAGGGGTCCTCCGAGGTCTGTGGCCAGGTGGAAAGCAGTGCCCAAGGCACATCAGATCCATAGCAATATCTGCAAGGTTGTATTGCAACGTGGATTTTATCAGAGGAGCAGCTCTGTCCAGTTTTCACCTGAGAGTGAACGCGGTGTCCCCAAATTGTGCTTCGCAGACAAGCATTTTAGGTAAATCATGTTCTCTCTAGTTATGCCTCCAGGATTTGGCCCTGCAGAGGCAGTTTGTAAATGACTTTGCCTGGAAATCAGAGAGCAGCATGTGCAGCTCTGAGTCATCAGTGCAGAAGACACATTGATAGGTGGAAAAAGGATGGCTTGCAGCAAAGCAGCCCACGCACTCTCCGCAGCTCCCTGTAGTCTGCAGCACTGAAACAAATCGAGCTTGTCAAGTGAGGGTGCTGTAGCCCACCTGGTCAGAGGCACATTAGTATGGAACACAGTGGTTCCCCTGGTGCTTCATTGATCAGTTGTACTTAAAACACAGTTTAGGAAGACACTTATTTACTGCCTGAGTTAACTACCACAAGTTAACTACCAGATTAGCATCTCCCACAAGCAATTTTTCTGCATGTGTTTGGGGTGGAAAAATAATTTTGGAAATTGAGAAAATGTCTTGGAATTGCAAATCTAGGTGGCAATCTGATTTTGTCAGAGGTGTGGCTAGCCAGACACTTTACAGCCGGTGACTTTAAGTATTTTTTTGCTTTCTAGGAAGCCTGTACTAGCTCCTTTCCCCACGAGGGTTACCAAGCAGGCTGTGTAAATAGGGGTGGCTCCTGTGGCTGCTGAAGAAAACAGCTGAACCAGCCTAAGCATTTGCTGAGAGCTTAAACTGGAGTTTGTGCTGGACTGGTTACACAAAGCCTTGTTGAGAGGCTTCTTCATTCCATTAGACATGGAAATAGTTTTCTTTTGCTACCACAGGCAGGGGAATGCTTCGAGTATGCTAGAAGCCACGAGTGATACCCTGTCTATTGGATAGTTGTGGTGGTGGGTGCTTGTCTGAGGATGCTGCGTGCGGGGAAGGCAGGGTACCTGAACCCGGCCTTAAGGCTGCTTTCCAGCCAGCAAGCATGAAGCCAGCATTTCACCTCTGCAGTGTGCTGCCATTGCAGTGCTGCTGTTCGCCGTCAGCCGAGAACTTTCTGCATTGCAGGTCTGCACGTGTGCAGCTTCCTGGTCTGTGTCGTTACTAGAAGAAGCAACCAAAGGACACACTGAGATCTGCAGAGATGAACACCCGTACTCCTAGTTAGGAACGAAGCGTTTCATGCTGTTTTGTGGTTGGTGTGGAGTTTGGGCAAAACAACACTAAGGCTAGGAAATTAAAGGCTTTTACACCTTCTTCTTGTGAAGGGGACATTTATAAACTTATTGCACTTTATTCTAGAAAATAACCTTCTTTTGGCCCTTAAAATGGGAGCCAGCAGAGTCTTTTAGATAGCAAGGGAAGGATTTGCATGTTCCTTAAAGGTAAGGGCTCCCAACCCCCAGTCTGTGCAATGAAGGGAAAGGTGGTATCTCTTAAGGAGAGATGGCAGAAAGGTCTTTATCAGAGGTCTCCCACTGACTGTTCCTGGTCGTAAAATTTTTTAATATGAAATTACTCTGAACCCAAGCCCAGATAATGAGGCAAACCCTTTAGCAGTTCAGAGGAAAACTGATAAGCATCTCCTAGACTTACGTATACTAAGTCCAAACTTCTGTGAGAAACTGGAAAAAAGTGTCACATCTCAAGATACTGTGATGCTCTTCAGATGCTGGTGTGCCCAGACAAGTACGCAACTAGATTTGAAACGTTTAGCTTAAACACTGTGATTATGAAGAGCAAACACAGGGAAGACCATTCTCAATAAATGTGTTGCATCTGGGTTTCTGAAGTGTATTAAAAATACACCGTGCAGGAGGCACAGGTTGTGGCTTTCTCATCATGACGGTTAATGTTGCAGAATTCGGCAATATTTTGTACTTTTAAATATCAAGCTACTGCTTGTTATGGATTTACGTTTGAAGGTCTGACTTTGGGCATACAAGTTTGGAGATGTGTGGGGATTCTAAAGCAATGGAAACACATTTTTCTGTGGGAAGGAACAGGTAACTGTGCATGAGGCACTCATTTGATCTTGCGGGGGTTTTGCAGAAAGGAGATGTCGTCCTCAGAACTGAGCTGAAAGTGTAAGCGATTGCATAATGGAATATTCAAGCTTCTAGCACTTACTGAGTTCTTTCCCTGGGTAGCAATGTTTTAATACTCCTGACGTCAAATAACCCTGGAACAAAATACTGGAAGTTAGAAATGGTGAGATACTGGACCGGTGCCCATTATTCTTCTTTTCTTCACATAAGGTTTCCTGCTCTGTAAGTGAGCACAGCTTTTTAACTGATGTATGCTGGTGTGAATTGGTGGGCTGAGGAGCTGCTGCCTGAGGATACGGTACTTGTTGGAGGGATAGGAATGAGGTTTGGTCTGGACCCCAAATGCTAAAGTAATTCACAATGTAATCTTGTTAACCTGCAGTTATTGTACCTGAATGCCTTATAGCTGGCCTGAAAAAGAGTTGTAGTGTCTTCCAACATCCTGGAATGTGCATTAGATTGGCTCCTTACTGTTGTATTGCGTTGTTATTATATTAATACCATTATATTACTATAACTGCCAAGGCTGTTGTTTGCTTTAACATTTGCAAAGGCAGCGAGAGTCGGGGCATTCTGCTGTTCACAGCACCAAAAGAATGTTGCAGTCTTATCCCTAGACTGGATATCCCTAGACAAGTTTTGGCATCAACAAAGTGGCGTTTGCCTTCAAAATACCATTTAATTAGAAAATTGCTGGTATTGAGACTGTTTAAGGGGAAAAAACCCAAGAACAGTAAGCATCCAGAAAGATCAAAACAGTAGCAGCTGCTGATCCACTTTCTCTTTCTTAAACACTGCATTAGCTACATGTCTTCTTAGTCTGCAGAGATGTAGGGATGAGTGTTCGAAAGTAGGGATTAGTATTTGAAAACCGTCTTCTGAGCTCTGCACCTTTGCTGCTGTCACTCTGCTAGAATGACTGCAGACTCTAAGGGTGCACACAAAAACACCTGCGCTGCTAATCTGCAAACACTCTGCTGTCATGCTCTTGCCAACAAGGTTCCCTCTAAAGGAAAACATCATCATTTAGACTCTACCAATGCTCGCCTTTACAGAGAAGCAGTAATAAAGTGTCAGGGGTTGAGGCTGATCAGGCCACAAGATGACTGACAGATGCTCTCTATTAGCCACCCTTCCTCCCCAACAGGGGAAGAGAAAGAGAATAATGAAAAGGGATTAATGGATTGAAAAAAAAAAACCCTAAAACCGATACTGAGCCAGATGCCCCTGCTAGCAATGACATAACTATCACCAGTGATGCGGATGCTGAGGAAGCCGCAGACTGGACTCGGCAGTAGACAGGAACTGGATGCAGGACCTGGGTTCAGGAGTGTGTGGATTAGGATCAAAGGCAGAAATCACAGAGTCCTCCTCAAATGCCAGCCAAGATGGAAGAGATCCAGGAAGGAAACATAAAAGACCTTCGTGGTGCCGACAGCCAACAAACCAAAGCTTGGGAATCACTCCACAGTGGCAATATGTTGCAGACCTATTAGCACTAAGAGATTAAAGATGCTGATGTTGTTGGTCTTTGTTCCCTTGACATCCTTGTGAGAAGTGCCAGCCTTACAGGCATTCAAGTGTGTGATGAGCTGAACTCATTAATTTCACACAGCAAGCCTAAAGTAGACCTAAAGGCATAGCCAGCCTGAAGTCATGTTCTGTGCCTCCAAATATGCTCCCAGTCCCTCCAGTTCAAACTTTCTTACCATATGGTGATGCATTAAGGCCTCATTTCTCCAACATTTTAAAAGCCTTTTTTCCTTTCTTCCCTTTTATTGAGAAGACAAACAGCTTTCTGACTAATGATTTTTAATCAGTGTGCTGTGTTCCACTGAGCTGATAGTCTCAAAAACCTACATCCTCTAGAAATCAGTAGGAATGTGACTCAAACTTCCTTCTTCAGCAGAGAAAAAAATGAAGGATACATTTTCTAGGGAGGCTGTGTTATCCATAGTAATCAGATGTTTTAGACACTTGAGAATCTGCAGTTTTCCAAATAACTAGTCACACAGGAACACAGCCAGGCGGGTCTTGAACATCTCCAGTGAGGGAGACTCCACAACCCCCCTGGGCAGCCTGTTCCAGTGCTCCGTCACCCTCACCGTGAAGAAGTTCCTTCTCAGGTTGATGTGGAACCTCCTATGTTCCAGCTTACAACCATTGCCCCTCGTCCTATCACTACATGACACCGAGAACAGCCCAGCTCCATCCTCCTGACACCCACCCCTCACATATTTATAGATATTAATGAGGTCACCCCTCAGTCTCCTCTTCTCCAAGCTAAAGAGACCCAGCTCCCTCAACCTCTCCTCATAAGGGAGGTGCTCAACCTCTTTTATCATCTTCGTTGCCCTACACTGAATCCTCCAGCAGCTCCACATCCCTCTTGAACTGAGGAGCCCACAACTGGACACAATACTC
>VXBP01007142.1:20382-34879 GCA_013400115.1 Rhinopomastus cyanomelas | reverse complement strand
CCTGGCCTGTATTAAGAATGGTGTGGCCAGCAGGTTGAACATCTCGAAGAGAAGAGACTTAGAGCAGTTCTTGCTCCTATTAGAAATTTGGAGTCTGTTCAGTCCATGCACAAGTTTCTCAGTGTCAGTGGGTAGTCTAAAACCCAGTTCTCTGTTCCATGTGCTTCCAATTCTGCCCTCCATTTCCATCATTACAATTTCTACAGCCATGAAGGAGGGAAGAAGTATCTCCATTTCAGCATAAAATTGAATAAAGTTGAGACCTTCCCTCTGCTGATCTGTGAGGTACCACTCTTTGTCTCTGTTCTCCATGTTCCAGCAAGATGGCTGCTGTGCCTAGTGCAGTAACATGCTTTCCTCTCAATGAAAAGTCCAGTGAAGAAGGAGGAGCTGGAAACCCAAAACTGGAAGATCCAACCCCTTTGTTTGCAGAGCTGCAAAAACTCAGCTGGAATTGCAAATCGAAACAGCTGATGTAACAGCTTTCCAATGCCTTGGGCAAGAAATTGAAAATTTCAAACTACAACAGAATCTCTCTGAGGGGTGGTGGTAGCAGCTTGGCCTAGTTAGGTAAGAGAATGGGATTAATCTCTGTATGCCTTTGTTTTGAGGTTTTTATTTTGGGTGAATTAACTGTGTCTATTGATTTTTCCCCAAATCAAGTTAGGTTTTGTTTTTGCTTGCCATTTGTAAGTTGGTTTTGAGCCCTCATTGTTTTGTTTTTATTTTGGTCCATTAGTACATTCACTAAATTAATTGGTTGATTTTGTCTTGGATCTGATTAACTGATCAGATGACCTTGTCAACAAATGTGCTTTAGCACATCTGTGAGCCAGACAGGACCTGAGATAAACTGTTGACAAGTACGAAGAAGAGGCAGATCCAGGGAGACTTTCAACATTGGAAAAGGTCTTACAATAAAGACAGATAAAGACCTTTTTACCAAGGCTTGTAGTGACAGGACAAGAGGCAACTGTTCAATTTGATATAAACAAGAATTGTTTATATTATCAGAGTGATGGAAGACTGGAACAAGTTGTCCAGAAAAGTGGTAGAAGCCCCATTCCTAGAAACACTCAGGGTTAGGTTGAATGGATCTTTGAGAAAACTAATTTAGTTGACGATATCACTGGTCATGATGGGGAGGCTTTGACTAGATGACCTTTGCAGGTCCCTTTCAACCCAAACCATTTTGTGGTTCTATGTTTACATGATTCAATTCTTTTAAGAATTGGTTACCTTATTTTACTTACTCCTCATTAGACCAAAATTTCTTTGTTCTTAGCAAAACATTCACTGGAAATCATGTCAAAAACCAGAGGTATCAAAATATCTCCCTTTTCCAGAATGAAGGAGCATAAGATGTTTGAGGTTGATGTACAAATTACTCTTTCTTGAAAAAACAGCAGACTCTTCAGACATCCACTTTCACTCCAGTCTTGTGAAGAAAATGAAGGAAATAAAATGAAGGAAACTATCTATTATTTGTGAAGTCTAAAGGAAGATATCTAACCATTTAATTCATTGTCTCTAGACAGAGCCTCAGAAATCCATACTTTCTTGTATTTACTCATTTTAGTGTTCACTTCCTTTGTATGTGGTTCACATTTGCTGGAAGCACCTTTAGAGATTAAAACAACAGCAAGTGAGTGCTGAGATATGGCAAATGGCTTTTAAGTTAATGATTCAATATTTTTTTGCAGAGATCATTTTCCCTCAAGTGAATAATGAACACCTACAAAGAATGATAGCAATGAACTACCAGAGGTTTTGTTTTGATGTGTTTTTTTTTGTTTTGCTTTGGGGTTTTTTGTTTGGTTGTTTTTTTTTTTAGTGACACAGGAACAAGTTACCTATCCCTTCTGGTATAGCTATCCTTGTCTTGTAGATTTCAATATTTCCCATTCTGTTTTTTCCAGTCCTCCTGGAAATAGTGATGTTTCTTTTTTTGTAAGAAAAAGAAATTAAGAAATTATATGCTATTCATTCCTTTACTAATTAAAGGACTGCTGTACTGTATGAGAATATTCACAAAACAATATCCATCGAAGCATAACTGACAATTGAAGTTTCACATTATTTTAACTTCCTTTGGCGTTTGGTGCTAATTCCTATAAATGAACGATGCAAATGCAGGAATGTTTCATTTGTTTATATGTAAATATTCTAGGCAATCATAGCAGGTGGCTCAGACCATGAAACAGTTTTTGTAGCTTTATTTTTTTCAGATTGGTGAGAAATGCATGTAACACTCATTTTCTTCCATGTCGTGAACTGTTTTAGGAGGAACTTAGATGCTTTCTCTACAGGCAGTCAGTCAGTCTTATTTTGACAATAGCATAGTGTTCCTACTCAGATATTAGAAGTCTGCTGAGGGATGGGTCTCCCATAGTTCTGGAGTGCTCTGGATGCAGAAGAGATAGTGATACTTGCTCAGACTTCCAAGGGAAACAGTAGACCAATAGCACTGATTGCAAAGCTAGTGGGTCATGCCAATTTAATTAGTAGAATTATATGTGCTTATGCAGATCATTTGGACCTTATGGAAGCATGTGAGGGGGACAAAAAATTGTCTGTGGATGAAAATTGCTGTTATATTTATTTCCTTGCATCCGAGTGCCTACAATTAAATAGAGATTCAGTGAAATACTTAAATAGGCTCAGTGTCTGCTCATCAAAGTATAGTATGGCTGAAGCCTCTTTGTGTTCAAATGATGCTGTACTAATAATCTTCTCAGAGGACATGTCTGCAGAAGTTTTCCTACCACTGGCTATGGCAAAAGCAAGTCAACATATATGCTTGATTGAAAGTTGTGTCACGATCCATTAATTAAAGAGATTAAAAAAGATAAATTATCTTTTGAGAAGTTTTACATACAGGGCAAAGATAAACCTTCACCTTAACTGTGGCATATAAGCCTTGGAGAACTGAAAGATTGAAACAAGATGTCTACCATTCTTGCCTTTTGTCCCTGTATTTCCTATAGGTTATGTTTAGAGAGTATCCTGTATAGCATAGAGATGCTTCAGGCCACTTTTTCACTATAGATTTTTTGGGATACCTATTTTTCCACATTATATATGGCATCCAGGAGGCAGGTTAACCCTAATGCTGAGTTTTTAATTCCAATAAATGAATTACTACACTTAACTGCTAGGTCTTGTCCTAAAGATACAGAATATTGCATTTGTAAATGTTATTTTCAGCCAATCTTTTCTTACTTAAATTTTCCCTCATACCACAGATATAATCACAGTTTTAGGGAAGAAAATTATTAGTTTTGTTAAACCACAATTTCTAATAGCAGACCTCTTTTTTGAGATAGCTGAGGGAAAAAACGCTAACACAGTCAGTCTTTTTATGAGCTTAACATAATAAAATGAAGTGGACACATTTCCATTAAACTCTATTGACAGCAAGGGTAGGGTTGCATGACTTAGACACCCTATGATTAAACATTCATTTAACCATAGGGAAAAGGGCAGTGGAAAATAAATAGTGTGCAAGGTTGTTCTATTCATAACTGTGAATTAATGTGGCTGTCAGTATGCCTTTGTGTAAGAAATAAAAGATAAGAGTTGCCGATAGTACAATATGCAGACTTCGCTGAATAAGAAAGCAAATAGTCAATGTCTGAAGTAGCATTCCTATAAAAAAAGCTAATTGATTTCACAAAAAAGCACGACACAAAAAAGTCAAAACCATGTGAAAGACTATAAGAACTGAGTAATGCTTTTAACATTTCAGTAAACATTCTGAAAAAAAAGCACGACATAAAAAAGCAAAAACCATGTGAAAGATTATAAGAACTGAGTAATGCTTCTAACATTTCAGTAAACATTCTGAACATATATTTGAAGACACTTAAGACCCTAATTCCCACTTATGTTTTCACTTGAACCGTGTTATATTTATTTCTTTGAGAGAAATATTCCTGAAGAACTTGAGTCTGGGTTTTCTTTTTTGTTATAGTGGATTTTCTTTAGGGTGAAAGAAGTTGTTCTGTTCATGCATTGCAAAGATTTGATGTATGTCTCACTCCGAAAACACACAAGCATTGCACTCGGCTTGTTAGGAATCTGGACTTACTTCTGCTCACATGCTATCTCTGTTAAGAGATTTCCTGTGGTAAAGTATCTCAAAATAGAGAGTTTGTGAAAATCTAGATAACAATGATGAATGCAAATGAAAAGCCGTGATTTTACAGATAACTATTCAGTAATTCCCATGCCTTTGTCTCCTAGACTACACTAGATCTGCCACTGCTAGCTTCTATTTATTTTTGTAAAAAATGTTGATGATATTTGCTTTTATTGAATCGTGAAAGAGTCCAGAAAGCTGCCTATTCCATCACAGTGCCACAGAGCAGGGTCACTAGCCTTAAATGTATGCATTTTAATTTAAATATTTCTGAAGTTTATGTGCAGAATAATTTCATAAATAAGTTGTTTTCAAACACCATCCTTTAATGCTTTGAAATTCACAAAATCTTACAACTGGTATAGGTTACTGCAGTGATTTAGGATAATCCTCACCAAATATAAACTGGCAAAAGTCCACTAATCTTAACAGATGTCCATTGCAATTTACCTGATGATGCTTTGACCTGCCACACACAAAGCAAGAAAAATAATTATGAAAATTAAATTGCATATGAGCAGAAGCTGGCAGAGGCCCAGAAAAAATAAAAACATTTTTCAGTTCATTATCTTGGGTCCTTTTCACTGAAGGGAAAATATTAAACTAACTATTCCATGAATAACTATTCAACCCCAAAATTGTCCAGAACAGTGACATCTAGATTACCTGATAGCAAACCTTGTGATGCATTTTTTGGTCATGTAGATGGGAATCTTGTCTCTAGTGTCACTGTTCCCAGTGGTTGATGTTCTTGCATCAAAACAGGGATAACGTATAGGAAGTTGTGCAAAAACATGAGCTTCTAGATAAAAAATCAGGGGTCAGTTCCACATTGCTTAATGTGTTCTACACATTAATGTGTTCTACTATGGAAACATGAAGCAATGAAAAGTTAGGATTAAAATATTTATGTGACAAATTGCTAGCAAAATGTCACAAAAAGTGATACAGTTTAAAAATCACGTGATTTTCTAAGAGAAAAAAAAAAGAGGGTTCTGCCATAATCTTAGGCAGCAGACATTTTTTTAAGACTTCTTATTATCAGTGTTTTGTTTTTAATATAATTTTTCAGTCTGCTCTCTATTACCCTTAGCCTTGGATTTCCTCTGAGACAATGGAGGTGTATGTTAAAATTTCAGCCAGCTTCATCAGCTATGCAAATTTTTATTTCTCTTTTTTTTAAAAGTATTTTTCTTTACATTTTATTTGAGCATTTATATTCATTTTGAATCTTCAACATTTATTTTTGAAAAGTGTATATTAATCTTCTGTAACCTACATCTAGCAATTACCAGAAAAGTAAAATAGATACAATTTTCTTTAAAAATAAGTGGGTTTGGAAAGAAGTCCTTTTAGTAAATTTTTATGACTGCAAAATTTTATGAATGCAATTAATCATGGCATTAACATTTTTATTGACAATATCTGAAGAGGTAATATTAAAGAATATTCAATTTACATATTTATGTATTTATTTTTACATCTCAAAGACTAGAAGCATACTGCTGTATTCTGTGTTCATGTAGAACTGCAGTGCTTGAGTCTGGACACTATATACACTACTACATATATATATATAATACGTCCCTTTTTTTGGTTTTTTTTTTTTTTCACTCATTGAAGGTTGCAAATGTGGTGCTAAGATAACCTTTGTACTTGTTCGATGTCAGCTGGGACATACTGAAAAACACATACCATGTTTCTAAAAGCGGGTTATTAGGTTTACTATCTAATGATCCAGAAAAGTATCCCAAGTTTACCTCTGATGCCTGATACAGCAGATTCCTGCTCCTGATCAAAGTGTAAGGATGATCTTCTCAGTGTCATCTAATGATGGGATGAGGGGCAATGGGTGTAAGCTGGAACATAGGAGGTTCCATATAAATATGATAAGGAACTTCTTCATGGCGAGGGTGACGGAGCACTGGAACAGGCTGCCCAGGGGGGTTATGGAATCTTCTTCTCTGGAAATGTTAAAACCTGCCTAGATATGTTCCTGTGTGACTTGGTCTAGGTAATCCTGCTCTGGCAGGTGGATTGGACTAGATGATCTTTCAAGATCCCTGCCAATCCTTAGTATTCTGTGTTTCTGTGATAGCTACAACACATGGTTTCTTCTTCGGCTAAGGTAATATGGTTGAAATTAAGGTGTCTTAATTACGCAAGCACCTGTAGTGATTTTTCCCTAATGAAAAAAATAACTATTTGTTGGAAATACAGTTCTACTGAAAATATTGTAATCTATATGCTTACATGGACAAAACATAGAATGGTGTTCTTTCTTCATAACATGATGCAGAATAGTTGGACATGTTTGAAGATACCAATGTATATCAATGTCATAGATATTTGTCCACTGTACTCAAAATAAAGCACATCTCTGTGAAATTCATAAATTGAATCATAACCAGAGCTTTGCAGTGGTTTACACTATGTCAACAGTCTGAGAAAAACACAAAGCAATCTTAGAAAATATTTTCTTTCCGAACTGACTCTCATCACATTTCATTATAAAATGCATCACTAATTTTCAAGAATATTTAGACTTATCTTGAAATTTCAGATATTTTAGTATCCCCCAATGGCCTGCGTTCTTACTGTTAAGAGCATAGTACACATATGCTTCTTTCACAGCTAAAACTGTGAGAAGTGGATTACAAAGTCTGCCAGGTTTTCCGGGAAATGCTAGTGAGAAATCTATATTCTGTAGCTACCTCCTTAAGTGCTTTTTGCTTTTTTCAGGATGTTATTAGGCATACTGCTTCAAGTCAGCAGAATTTTGCTATAGTTGTTTATACCAGTAATATACTTTACAGCTTAGATATTATAATACCATACAATTATCAGCTCATTAGAATATAGCAGGTCAGGAACAGTCCTACTGTTGTTGGTCTGTCTTTCAGATGTGCTTGCTGTGTGTTTTCTGTTGATGTAAAGTAGAAGAGAATATGAGGGCACATATGAAATTGGTATTGGCATAGTAGTGTGATTCTTAATGCTTTTGAAATTGTTGCACAACTTAACATTCATATAATCAAAGGTTATTTGCTTTGGAATATATAAACACCCAGCATATTTGCTTATTCAGGATTTTGGTTGATTTAGCAGATTAGGTATGAGTTCAGTAATTTTATTACATAATTTAATAAATGGGACTTCTAGTTATATGAAACGGTAATTGTTATCATTTCATATTTAGTAAAAATAGTTTTGCAGTTGGAACATTAATCATGTAGACAAATGCCTTGAGCAACAAATATTTCTTAAGTAATTATGTCTCTGCTGTATTGCTGACATGCTCACATATGAAAAACAACTGTACATCAGGAAAATCTCTGATACCCTCTCAGTCTCTGTGACTGAGAACTAAATTCAATCTTGAACCATTACCCTGTATAGACTGATGATGAAGAGCAATTAGCTTGCTTCATCAGCCAAATAGACTTTCTCTTGAAAGGCTATAGCACACAATGGCAATCAAGACCCAACTTGTAGCCAAAAGGAGAAAGCATGCCCTCAGGAGCATTGGAAATATCTCTCCACTGAGCACCTTTCTTCCTTTTGGAAGCTGCTCATGAGACTCTTGCTAGTATATTGCTTCAAGGGATCAAGCTTAAGCACATGCTGTTACGAACAAAGGACAGATCATCAAAAGGGAAGAAAGGAGGGGAAATAAAGGACACAAAGCCTAATGAAAAGTAACAGAAAAGAGAAACTTTGATAAGAGAAATGGGAAATAAGTAGGGATGCTTATGGGATAGGGATGAAATGTAGAATCCAATGTCAGTTGGCAGTCATGTCATGAGTTTATTCTCAAGGCTGTGAAAAATTTTGTTTTCCTCCATTCTGTGCACATAAATTATATCTATAATGTAGTGTTTCTGGTGTGAGTAGACAACAGTACAATGCTATGTAACCCCAAGAGAAAGCTTAAGGAAAATGTTGTATCACTGATGCCTGATTGTTGCCCCGTACCATGGGGAGATATTGGTGGGATGATGAGCCTGCACAATCAACAGGGACAAAACACCTCTCTGACGTTTGCAGGATGCTGCATGGCTGAGAATTCTGCCTTGCAGCACTGCTTCCAGTAGGGAAAAGCATATTTGTTTCTTTTTCTTTCCATTTTCCCTCTCATTTCAGCCTGTCGTAATGCAAATTACCTAAAAGAAGAAATCATTCTAAATGCCATTCTTTCAAGTATGAGGGATATGTGCAAGCTAGTTTGTTCATGTTTTAGATGGATGGGATGATGTTAGGACATTGATGATACTGCAAGATAAAAGTTATTTCCTGTGATGGATGAAATTTTCTGAGAAGACTTCTGATGTTCTACATCTCATTTTATATAGCTCTTTGTGTGTGTTTGTATGTGTATGAACAGATTGTAATTGAAGGAAGAACTAAAAAAAATTTGGTTTTGTCAATCATACCTGGCCAGCCTGGTGGGGGGGTTGGAACTGGATGATCAGGTGATGCCTTCCAACCCTGAGTGATTCTGATTCCATAACTTCTCCAGTGAAGTGATCCTGCTGTGGCAGGGAGATTCAACTAGATAATGTTTCAGGGTCCCTTCCAATCCCTAATGATTCTATGATTCTAATATGGAAGGCTTCTCGTAAGACTCTTCAGTTATGTATGCAGCTAGGTAAGGTAGGCAAACTACACATTCAGAGAATAAATTATATTCCTATAGACTGTGCTGCTTTAGAATCACAAGTAAACAGAAGGAAAGGCAGCCAGATCTCAAGGGGCATAGAATTTACCAGGCAATAAAGCAGCTTAGGGAAAAAGAAAGGTATTTATTAAATCTAAAGCTAAGCACAGAAAAAAAACCTAAGCAAGTTAAAACACAGAATACAGAGACTCCACCACAATGCCATCACACATATTCTGGGAAAAATGAGACTGCTGCTGCACTGGTCTTTGGTTTTAAAATTAAATACCTGGTCAAAGGCGTGTATTTCAAGTGGAAATGGATACCGTCACTTCTCCTTCCTCCTGGAGACTTGTCAGTCTCCTCACAAGTCACATGGCATAGTCTGTGGATGACAAACCCTTGGCTGTTCCAGTCTGGCAAACTCTTCACAGTGCAGCTTGAACTCTTCACAGTGTAGCTTGAACTCTTCACAGTGTCAACATTGGGTCTCCCCAATCATCCCAGGTTGGTGAATTCTTCAGCGTTGCTTATCCAGCAAAATGCTAATTGGACAGGCCTGATTCCTCAGGCCCCAAGAGCGTTCTTGAGGCAGGAACATGCACTTTAAGAACCCCAGTCTCTCTTTCCAAAGGTTTAAGAACTAGCAAGTACGTCTGCTTCTTTTGGAACAATAGTTCAGCCAAGTATTAAGGAATTCTCAGATGCCCCTCTCAGGGCTTCTTCTATCCCAATTACTCTGGCAATCCCAGGTTTTTTTAGTGACAAGCTATGACAAATAGTTTCTCCTTCTGCTGTTCAGTGAGTCAAAATGGCGGTGGCCACATGGCTAGCCACTTTGCAGGAACACAATGGCAGCAGCCACATAAAAAAGTCAGCAGGGACCTCCTCTCACAGAAAACAAGGCATGTTTGCCATGGCCAAGTGCTTCCCTCCTATGGCTCTCTCTCTTTTTCCTTTCCTCCCACTTTGGTTACAGTTCCAAGGGAGGAGAAGGGTCATCTCTCTCTTTCTGCCCTCTACAGTCACAGGGAAAGGGGAACAGTTCAGCTCATCGCTGCTTTGGAGTCTTCAAAAGCAATTCGCTTGCAGCAATTAGCACGGGCAAGGAAGAAATCTGTATTGGTGATTCTCACTGCATCTGCCTGCCTCGTAGCTTAGGCAGGGGAAGAGCTTTCTGCCAGCATGGTTCCATAGCTCTAGCCACAGATGAAACACACTGCCACTGCACTTGACTGTAGCTAGAACCAGCTCCAGGCAGGCAGGACTGGAACTGCTCTGCCCTGTTCAATTGCCTGTTTCAGTCCCACCTGCATGGACAACCAGGGCCATAGCTAGCTGTCCTGGTGCCCTGTGCCTCCAGGACTTCAGGTAAAAGAGGAGGCCTACTTCTCAGCTCCTGGGCAATGAGGCTGGGGAGTCTGCCACAGTCTCCTTCACTCAGTGGATCCAGCAGCAAGGACTGCAGGGGTTGCGGCTGTCAAGCTGTGTCCAGATATACCCTCCAAAACTGAAAGGAGTAGGTGGCAAAGCTCCCTCAGCTGGGATGTCCCTGGGGAAAGCTCCCAGAGAAAGGAGAGAAATGCAGAAATAAATCCTCATTTACAGTATCACTTCTGTTAACATTTGTTATAACATCTCTGTTATAACAGCCCCCAGTTCTAGTCAGTGCCGAGGGGTTATTGGGAGAAGTATCTCTTAGAGCTAAAAATGCATTTTCTTCATGAAAGCATCAATCAGACATCTGAAAATGTGGGCAATTTTCAAACCGTAGCTTGTGCAGGTGGAGATTAACTCTAAAGCTAGTTATCTACCTAAAAATTGTTATTTCAAAATGGAGTTACTTCATTAAATTATTTTATACAAGTCTTCCTTTAGGCTTCCTAAACTGGCACAAAAAACCTATGTTTCATTCAAACAGTCTATGTAACTGTCCTCCCTAGTAATACAGTTTGGCCTAGCCAACACACAATCACATACTGCTGAGCACTTTTGTTTTACATGACCCATCTTAGCACTACTGGATAGAGGAAGCTTTTGCCATTGGAATGGAGCAAAGGAAAACAATGCACTTTAAACATGGCCATAATTGTGATAAAAATGTTAGACAGCTTCACTCTTTTGTATTCCATGGAAGTTGGAGATATCTTTAATCCTTTTGTAAAATTTCAGTTGCGTTAATGACATATTAGATCAATAACTGCTTAGTGATCACAGAATATCAGCAACCTGTTACTTTAAACAGAAGAGGCAAATGAGATACTGTATTACTATACTGATCTATGTCCACAATTCCTATACCTTTTATCATGAGCATCCTAGCCTCAGTGCCAATCCTGCTTACTGTTGTTATCATAACTTACTATTTTCTTTAAGACTTTCATGGTAAGCAATTCTGGCATCTTCATTTTATAGTCTTGTATTCAGTCACAGAATCACAGAATGGTGTGAGTTGGAAGGGACCTTTCTTGTGAACACAAAGCCACCTTTGTCTACAAAGGAGGGCCTCATCCACTTAATGTTCCTAGGTGACCTGTAGCATTTTTTCCTGATTTTTTTATCTGACCCCCTTTTACTTGACACATAAATGATCTGTTGCTTCCTCTGTTCCCAGGTGGAGTTCCATGCACTCCAGGTGGTCATTCACATAGAGGGCAACGATCCCTCCTCATCTCCCCTGCTTGCCCATCCTAAAGAAGTAGTAAAGTCATGGCTTATTAAACGATGTCCACTCTACTAAACTGTATTACAATTAAATATTTCCCATATTTTGACACATTGTTTATAGGTGAACACACCATGTAACACAGAAATAGATACTACATCTCAGCTTCATAGTATGGAGATAGCAACCTGGCATACATTAGAAATAATATAATAAAATATAGTGGGAACTGAAGAAGTGTATGATGTACACATTAAAGTAGTTGTTTGAAATAAGGGAAGATAATATACTACTAAAACCACTCCACACAGCCCCAATAGGATAGCTTTGACAATGTCATAGAATCATAGAATCATAGAATCATTAGGAATTAGAAGGGACTTCGAAAGATCATCTAGTCCAATCCCCCTGCCACAGCAGGATCACCTAGACCAAGCCATAGAATCAGTCAGTCATGCTCCTTTTGAAAAAGATCATAACATGTTGTCTAGTTTTCCCTTCTAAAAGACAGAGCATTTTGTTGTAGTTTTAATTTGGAGGGTCTTGAGGGATTGAGGTATTACTATGACAACTTGTGATAAGCAGCTTTGAATTCCAAGCTGAATATGAAGCTCATGAACCAGTGTGACTAATTGGAAATTCTTGTATCCTGTTTTGTGTTGGGTCTCAGTCTTGTCTTCTGTTCAGAGAAAAAGCATGTGTCACTGGAGCTGGGCACAGCAGCCATCTTGCCCTTTGGAATGTGCACAGAGTAGTGACAGCGCAGGTGCCTTGTCTTCAAAAGTTATCAAGGCTTTTGGGTGATTTGGACCTCCCTTTAAACAGGAAATCTCAGGGGGTATAAGAGGGAGATGGGGGGATTAGAATTTCTCACATTTTCTGTACAGTGCAAGCATGTTGATTATCTCCTTAACAGACTGGCACATCTGCAAGATGAAATTGAAAAGCTACAAGCAGAAGTAGAAAGGCCAGGAGCATTAGAGAAGCTGAAATAGTTAGACTGGTGGAGTTAAGCTCTGCAGCCTGAACAACTGCCAAATAAGAGCTAGAATCTAGGGTCCCTGGTACCCTGCACTTCTCAGATGGAGGGCAGAAGCCCAAGTAGAAGGGGTGAGTGGAGCCCAATGCAGGGGGTAGCAGAAGGAGAGCACTACCTTTGCCTGCCTTACCTCCCCAGCTGCCACAGAGAAATAGGTATAAGCCCCTCATGGAAGACAGACAGTTTGATAAGGATATAGAGGACAGGCAACCAATAGAATCAGAGAATAATTAGGGATTGGAAGGGACCTCGAAAGATCATCTAGTCCAATCCCCCTGCCAGAGCAAGATCACCTAGACCAAGTCATAGAATCAGTCAGGGTTAGAAGGGACCACAGCATCATCCAGTTCCAACCCCACCACCATGGGCAGGGACACCCCACCTTAGATCAGGCTGGCAAGAGCCTCATTCAGCCCAGTCTTAAACACCTCCAAGGACGGGGCCTCCACCATCTTCCTGGGCAACACATTTCAGGCTCTCACCACTCTCACAGTGAAGAATCCACTCTAAATCTACCCATGCTCTATTCCCCCTAGACCTGTCACAATCTGATATCTTAAAAAGTCCCTCCCCAGCCTTTTTGTAGGCCTCCTTCAGATACTGAAATGCCACAATAAGGTCANCTTGGTGTCGTCAGCAAACTTGCTGAGGGTGCACTCAATGCCTCTGTCCATGTCACCGACAAAGATGCTGAACAAGACTGGTCCCAGGATCGATCCCTGAAGGACCCCCCTTGTCGCTGGCCTCCACTTGGACATGGAGCCATTGGTAGCCACATTCTGGGTGCAGCCATCAAGCCAGTTCTTCACCCATCTAGTGGTCCACCCATCAAAGCCATGTTCCACCAACTTGGAGACCAGAATGTGGTGTGGGACGGTGTCAAAGGCTTTGTTCAGGTCCAGGTAAATTATACCAGTCACTCGGCCCTCATCTCTTACTGTTGTGACCTGTTCATAGAAGGCTACCAGATTCATCAGGCAGGACTTGCCCTTGGTGAAGCCATGCTGATTGTGCCCAATCACCTCTTCACTATTCTCCTGTCTCAGTAGTGCCTTCAGGAGGATCTGCTCTGTGATCTTTGGGCACAGAGGCGAGACTGATCGGCCTGCAGTTCTCTGGCTCCTCCTTCCAATCCTTTTTGAAAAAAGGAATTATGTTTCCCCTTTTCCAGTCAGTGGGGACTTCACCAGACGGCCATGACTTTTGGAATATAATAGAGAGGGGTTTAGCAATCTAATCTGCTAGTTCTCTTCAGCACCTGTGGGTGTATCACATTGGGTCCCAAGGACTTTAACACTTTCAGGTTCTTCAGGTGATCATGAACCAGATCTTCAGTTATGATGGGCAGTTCTTCCTTGCAGTCCCTGCTGTTATCTTCAGTGATTCCAGGATTGTGGCTGGGGGCATTTGCAGTGATGAGCGAGGTAAAGAAGTCATTGAGAACCTCAGCCTTTTAGATGTCACTTGTGACCACCTTACCTGTTTACTTTTTGAGGGAGCCCACACCTTCCCTACTCTTTTTACCATTCCTATACCTGTAGAAATTCTTGGTGTTCCCTTTGACCTCCCTGACCAGGTCCAATTCAAACTGTGCCTTGGCTTTCCTAACCAGATCTCTAGCTGTTTGGGCAGCTTTCTTACACACTCTCCATTCTAGCTGTCCTCCATTCCACTCCTTGTAGAGTTTCTTCTTGTGTGACAGCGTGTCCAGGAGCTCCTTGCTCAGCCAGGCAGGCCTCCTAGCATTCTTCCCTGCTTTCCTCTTTGTTGGTATACATTGCTCCTGGACAGAGAAGATGTGATCCTTGAATACTAACCAGCTGACCTAGGCCCCTCTTACCTCTAGGGCTTCCTCCCATGATACTTTGGCCAGCAGATCCCTGAAGATATCAAAGCCTGCACACCTAAAGTCCAGGGTTGTAAGCTTAGAAAGCTTCCTCCTGGTTGCCCTGAGGATCTGAAACTCAATGTCTTCATGGTCACTGCAGCCAAGGC
>VXBP01007141.1:589-21275 GCA_013400115.1 Rhinopomastus cyanomelas | reverse complement strand
TGTGCTCCTGCCCCATCTATCAATTTTCCCAGGGCTTTAAAATCCTTTTTAAGTGCCCTGGTGCCCTTCTTATCAATCCCCCCTGGACAAAGACACTCTCCACACATATTCTGTCTCTGATTCCTTTGCAGTTCTTTGAAAATCCTTTTTCAACTTTGCCAATTCAGTCGCCGTAAACGGGACTTCTTTTGTGACAACCTGAGGTTGAAGATCATTATCATTGTCATACATGTACTCGGTCCTAACCAGCGGATACATATGGGGGAGGTTTTCTACAGTTTCTTTTGCCTTCTGCAAATCCCTTTGGGGGTAAATTTGCTGTACCCTCTTCTCCACGAGCTTCCCTTCTGTCTTTGCCAAAAGCTGTGTTCTCAACTCATGCTTCAATATTTCCTTTTGATTCCTTTCCTCCTGCAATAATTCTTTGGTTTCTCTTAATTGACATTGCAGGGTCTGTATGGTCCCTTTTAAAGAATCTATGACAAAATCAGCATGACTCAACTTCGCTTTTCTGTCTTCTGTAGCAGCTGCCAGAGTCGCCCCTAGTACTGCACAAATAATGGCTTTTCCCTTCCCTTTCTTCACTTTAGATTCCTTCTGCAAGACCCTTATCCGATCAACCACACTCTGCAGTTGAAACCAGTGGTTTTTTGCCCAGTCTTGTCCCAGAATTGAGGGACGAGATCGGTGTACTTCCAAAAGATCATACAATACATCTATTCCTTCAACTCCTGAGGATACATCATCACAAGCATCATTACAAGCATCAGCTGCCTTCAGAGCAGCCATTCCTTTCCTTATACAAGGGCAATTCTCCTCCTGGAAGGGCCACACCTTAATATCCAAATTTCCCCTAGTCACTTCCAGGAGGTCACACCATAATATAACAAACAGAGTTATTTCATCCTCGGGGGGGGGGGTTGCATCCAACAGAACAAGCTGATACGACACTCTCGTCTCAAGGGGATCCCACTTCTGACACCAATGTAAAAAATGTCCCGATCCGATATTGGGGGATGGTTCTTGAACGATCCCCAAGGGCGAGAGTAAGACACAAACGAGGTCAGATGCTGTATAAACTTATGAGCTTTATTTCCTATAACTACTGACAAGACCAATAGGACAGAGAACAAAAGAGGAAGAAAGTCAGAGTCCCTAAGCAAGAATAGCGGCAGATATGCATCTAGTCACCACCCCCAGCGATCCAGCGATGTTCAGCTCAGGACTTGGCACAGGTGATAGTCCAGCAAAGAGAAGGTTCATCAGGATGCAGCAGGAGCAGAGAGCAGAGTTTGGGGAAAAAGCCCTCTTGGCCACAAAAGCACACTGCTGGCTCATGGTCATCCTGCTGTCCTCCAGGACCCCAGATCCCTTTCTCCTACACTGCTCTCCAACAGATCAGTCCCCAACCTATACTGGTACCTGGGGTTGTTCTTGCCCAGAGGCAAGACTCTACACTTTCCCTTGTTATAGTTCATTAAATTTCTCTCTGTCCAGCTCTCCAGCCTGTCTAGGTTTTGTTGAATGGCAGCACAGACTACTGGGGTGTCCACCACTCCTCCCAGCTTTGTGTCATCAGCAAACTTGCTGACAGTGCATGCCAATCCCTCATCCAAGTCATTAATGAATAGATTGAACAGGACTGGTCCCGGTGCTGAACCTGTGGGGTACTCTACTACATACTGACCTCCAACTAGACTATGTCCCATTGACCACTACTCTCTGGCTTCTGTACTGCAACCAGTTCATGATCCATCTCACTACTCTATCGTCCAGATCACACTGCCTCAGTTTGGCTGTGAGGATCCTGGGGAAGACTGTGTCAAATGCTTTACTGAAGTGAAGATAGACCACATCCACTGCTTTGCTATCTTTTATCCACCTGGTTATGCCCTCATTAAAAGCTGTCAGGTTTGTCAAGCGTGTCTTTCCCTTTGTGAAGCCATGCTGACTGTCTCTAATAACCCTCTTGTCCTTGATGTGCCTACAGACAACATCAATTATAAGTTGTTCCATCACCTTTGGTGGGATGGAGGTGAGGCTGACCAGTCTATAGTTACCTGGGAACTCGTTCTTATCCTTTTTGAATATTCAAGTGACATTTCTATCCTCCTGTCCCCAGGTGCCTCTCGTGATTCCCGTGACTAACCAAAGATGATAGAGAGTGGATTAGCAATGACTTCCGCCATGTCTCTTAGCACTTGTGGGTGCATCCACATGTAGGGCCCATGGATTTATATCCAATTTATCCCTAACCCAGTCCTCATCAACCAGGGCAAACACCTCTCTTGTCTCAACTTCCTCTGGGGCCTCAGCAGTCTGGGGTTTAATATCAGGACAGCTCCCAGAAGTATAGACAGAGGCAAAGAATGCATTCAGGATCTCTGCTTTCTTTGTATCCTCTGTCTCCAGGGCACCCACCTCATTCAGCAGAGGGCCTACATTGCCTCTAGTTTTCGTTGCACCTGCAATGTATTTGAAGAAGCCCTTTTTGTTGCCCTCAACCTACCTTGCAAGGTAGAATTCCAAAGAGGCCTTGGCTTTCTCAACAGAGCCTTATAATGATCCCAGGTGCTTATGCCCTCCTTTTATTACGTATAGATATTTTTTCTTCCTCCTGAGTTTGCCCAGCATCTCCCTGTTTAACCATGCAGGTCTTCTGGTTCCCTTCCTTGACTTCCTACCTGTTGGAATGCTCTTACCTCGGGCTTCAAAGAAGTGGTCTTTGAATGGTAACCAGCTATCTTGGGCTCGCGTTCCTGCTAATAACCCGTCCCATGGGATTTCCCCCAGCAATTGCTTGAAAAGGCCAGAGTTGGCCCTACTGAAGTCCAAAGCTGATATTCGGTTCCTGCTACATGAGATCCTGAACTCCACCATCTCACGGTCACTGCAACCAAGCCTGCCCTCAACCTTCACTGCTTCAACCAGACCCTCCTTGTTGGTGAGTACAAGATCGAGCAGCACTCCTCTCCTAGTGGGCTCCTCTACCATTTGCATCAGGAAATTGTCACCAGTGTGCTGGAGGACCTGCACTGTGGATGGCTGGCTGGCTGAGTAGGTTGTCCAGCAAATATCAGGGTAGTTTAAATCCCCCATGAGAACCAGGGCCTGTAGCTGTGAGGCTGCTGTCAGCTGCCTGTAAAAGACCTCATCAACTTCCTTGTCCTGATCTGGTAACCTGTAATAGACACCCATAGAATCATAGAATCATTATGGATTGGTAGTGACCTCGAAAGATCATCTAGTCCAATCCCCCTGACACACAGGAACACATCCAGGCAGGCCTTGAACATACTCATGACAGTGTCACCCATGCCAGCCCACCCCTCATCTGCCCCCGAGCAGAACTCAACACATTCCAGTTGCAATTTCATATAAAGAGCTACGTCACCACCCTTCCTTGCTGACATGTCCCTCCTGAAAAGGACATAGCCATCCATGACCACATTCCAGTCATGTGAACTGTCTCTTCATGTCTCTGTAATTCCCACCAGATAGTACTCACCTGACTGAACACAGCTTTCTAACTCCTCCTGCTTATTCCCCATCCTGTGTGCTTTGGTGTAAACGCATTTCAGAGAGCGAGGTGAGTGCTCTGATTTCGCCCTAGGGCGGTGGGAGGCATTGTGGTCTTCACGAAGACCAGAGTGCTGTCCTACCAGTTCAGTTACTGAATAACAAGAGATTTTAAAACCAGTGAAGGAAGAAGAGGGAAACCTGACTGGCTCAGTTGGTAGAGCATGGTCTCTGGATTCCTGGGGTCATGGGTTTGAGCCCCATGTAGGACATCTTGAGGCTGTACTGTAGGCTTACCCTGCTCCAGCAGAGGGGGTTGGACTTAGATGATCTTTTGAGGTCCCTTCCAACCTCTAAATTCTGTGTGATTCTGTGATCACTAACAAATGAGCGGTTCATAGTTTAATTGCCAAGAGCTCATTCAGGGCTCAGTGCAGGTAAGAGAATTACTTGTTTCATTGTTACATAAAGCTCCTGCGTGTGTAGCAACAGTAATCACGCATTTGTGTGTTGTTCTGTTAAGCTCTTTGAGGCTTAATAGAAACACTTGGGGCACAGTTGTTGCAGGAAGAAATCTTTCTTGTGTAATAGCGGCAGCCAGGAGAGAGAAGTGCGCTAGGTAATGTTGGAGGCACGACTCGAGTTAGCGACTTGGCAGGACTCAACACATGACAAGGCAGTGCTGGGTTAATCATAGGACTTGAAGACTGTAAAGGTTTCTTCCAACAAACATTAATCTATGATTCTAAGTCATATTTCCAAGTTGTCAAGAAAAGCTTTTAAAACCATGCCTTATGTTCATCTGAGAAATGCAGTGAAACCCCAAGTTTACTAATACTGTTTTTCCCAGTCACTCATTGGCCCCTTTGTCAACTTCCAGCAAGTCAAATACGTATGTTTCTAGTGAGGACAATGTATATTGTTACAACATTCCTAACTGTTAATAGATAAAAAGGAGTCTAAACATATCTACTTATGACTCTAGGAAGGTGCACTTTTTAAGGCTAGTTTCAAAGAAAAGACAGCTAGGTTGACAGTTTGAGTCACAGACCTGTAAAATGTGAAATAGAGGAATTAATTATTGAGAAAGATCAAAAGAAAACATCAAACATCTTCTTAGTTTATTAATCTTGGATTAATAGTCAAAGGAGTGTGAACTGAATTCAGAGAATGTGCATACTCTTAGTTCTCATATAAAGGACAATTTTGAGTTTAGGATTCTCAGGGATTACACTGATTAAAAAGGTATCAGCATAGGCTTCCATCTTGTACAAATAAAAATTAGTAGCAGAAGTTTCAGTCTAGCAACGTGTGATAAGGTTGCCTGCTGTAGACTGGCTTAGGAGCTTATTTTTAAACTTGTACTGCATTGGTACCTCTAGCCCCTTCAAGATTGCTGTGACTACACTAACTCATTGTTCTCCAGGACCTTCCCTGAGAAAAACATTCTCCATATCTACAGTACACTATATTTGATTTGTGAATTTATGGTCAGGTACCCAGTGATCTCAGTGCTGTTCATGCACAGTGATACTGATCCAGAGATAAAGAATGGAGATGGCACAGAAGCAGGTTTATCCACCATGTCTTCAGATGGATTGGTAATTCACATATAGTTTCATTTCTTTTGTCCTGTCCTCCTGTTTTTTATTTGAGATTCCTCGATGACTTTTTAACATCCCACTCTAACTTCCCACATGATTTGGGGTTTTTTTGAGGTCATTTGAAAATGAATACACAATTTCATAGAATAACTCCTATAACAATGTGTGTGTGTGTGATACTCCTACAAACAGCTCAAGACAGGCAACAAGCTTTAGGGTCAAGGTCACTGAATGATTGCAAATGAATATTACATTTCAAACTGAGCTATGGCAGCTATAGAATACCGATGCTGCACATTCGTGAGGTAACCCAGGGAAGGCTTCACATACAGAGAACACAATTGGAACTCATTCTGGACTTTTTAAAAGTTAGTTTTCATAGTTAGAATTATTAACACAGTGTGCCACAAACTTTGTAAAAGTAGCATCAAGTAAGGCTATTATTTCTTGCTTGGTGGCACTGCTCCTTAAGTAGATCTACCTTCCTTCTGCCATCCTCTTCCTCAAACCTCTTCACTGTGCTGTACAATGCATCACTTTAAGCAACTGGTCCTGCTGCAGAAGGACTTGGAAGAGAGAAAATACCCTCACTTTCAGCCGATGCACTGCAAGGCTTCATAAAGACCCCTGCTGTACACTGGAGAGTTTTGTTCAGCGAGAAGCAGCAGGGACTGCATTGTTCAGCAGCAGCATCAAAGACATTCTTAGCAAACCAAAGTCTTAGATTTCATGACACTTGCCTTGTAAAATACCAGGAGAAGAATTCTTTTCTAACATAGTCTTGATTGTACATCCCATTTCCAAAAAAACCTCCAGTTTTGATTCACAGCACTCATATGGTCGATAGGAGCAACTTAACCTGCTTTAGTACCTAACATTAACCATCAGAACAGTAAACTGTCAGTAAACATACTTGCTCTCCCGTAATTCAGTTGCTGTCATTTAAACAGCCTTAACTGATGCAAACTTTTTTGTTTAATGGGAGTATTTATGTTCGTAGCGTTGGATTACTTTAAAATGAAATGTATTAATGAGGAAAATAGAGGTTTACAATTTTCAAGAGTGCTTCATAGAATACACATTTATACTTGCTCTTTAAAGAGGTACTGTCAAAATGCTTGTATCCGTATTTTGCTCAAAGTGTGAGAGTCTAAGGACAGAAGCAATGCAGTGCCTGAAGGCAGAAGTAGCATCTTTTTCTAGACCAGCAGCAAAAAGCTGAAAAATAACTGGTTAAAAACCTAAATAAATTCTGAGCAGTTGCTTTTAAATTTAATTGAGCTTTGAAATATGCTACTTCTTTTTCAGGCTTGGAAAGGGTTTCTGAGCAAATGTTGAAATTTTTTTCTATTGGTACAATCTAGTTTTCACAAATTTTCTGATTTTCTTTTATAGGTCATTTTTATGCAAGAGGCTAAAAGTAATTAAATTTGCAGGATGAAAACATGGCACAGGCACTGCTGGTACCACCAGGACCTGAAAGCTTCCGCTATTTTACTAGAGATTCTCTCGCAGCTATTGAAAAGCGTTCTGCAGAAGAAAAAGCCAAAAAACCCAAACAAGACCATACAGATGATGATGATGAAAATGTCCCAAAACCAAATAGTGACTTGGAGGCAGGAAAGACACTGCCATTTATTTATGGTGACATACCTCCAGGAATGGTATCTGAACCTTTGGAAGACCTGGACCCATATTACATCAATAAAAAAGTGAGTGAATAATCTTTTGCACAGAACAGAATAACATTTTCGACATTAGAAAAGTTTAATCCAAAATATGATGGTTAGATGTACTAAGCCACTATATATACAGAAACACCCTTTCATTTAACAGAAGTTATTTTTGCTCTTTGTGATTCCTTCAAGTTGTTATTGACTTCATTCGAAGGAAGACATAATTTCCTTCAGCTTGCCTGAACTTGACAGCATGACTGAATTTTCCTGATTTCAGTGTAGTGGTAAGAGTGGATATGGGTGTTGCAAGAATGTTTTGGGGTGTTCCAAGAATGGTTTTGCAGTTATAGATAACTAGGTAGCATCCATCCAAGAGTGTGATATAAAGGATATAACGTTGTTTCTCTTATAGTTATGTAACATAAGTAAACATAAACCTATACGTGTAATGTATCTCTATAGCATACAGAGACTCTGGGTAAATCTTGGGTCATATAAACTACCTCAGTGAAAACTGTAACATTGAAGATGCTTAGAATTGCTGTGATAGATCTCTGCTGCACAGCTGTCACTGTGGCAGATAACACAGAAAAGCTGTGTTTTGAGGAAAGTATTGTGAAAACACCATTTTGTTCTTCTGAAGACTGAGAGTTTTCATGCAAAAAGAGCAGAAGAAAAAGTCACATGTTGTGGAACGTAACTGACTTACATACGTGAGGCTATAATTCAACTGGACCATCGAGAGCATAGTTGTGCTTTATGAAGAGTGTAAAGTCCTACAAGGGGTGTGATTCTCCTTCCAAGTCCTCATTTTCACACAATCTGCAAGTGAGGGACTTGGAGATAGAAAGGCTAGTTCAAAGAGATAAAGTCAATGAAAAATTTGCCTCTTGGCTTTTTCAAAGGCCAGGATTTGCAGTGGAGTATATGGGTTTTGAACTTGAATCAATAATACATAGAGTCTGGAAACGGAGTACCATTTTGGGACTGAAGGGTAGGACAAGGAACAAAGAAGTACATCTTCATACTGGAAGTAGTTGTAGGCTGCAATAAACACCTCCTGGATCTGGCTGGAATAGTCCAGCCTGGCAATAGTTAAAAATAACCTTATGTCCTGCACAGATTAGTAAAAGCTACAGCTGGCAATAGGAGCAGGTTCTCTTCTGCACGATACAGTGTGGATGGAGTGCTTATCTCTGCATAATCCTTTAGCAGCATCAAGATGTTCCCTCAGTTCCTGGTGGGTCTGCAAAGTGCTGTGAGTAAGGAGAGTGAAGAAAGATGCAGTTGTGGGTAATAACCCTGAATTAAAAAATGCAGAAGTTGTTTTTTAGCAAGTGCCTGGGATTGTATTTTTCTCTTTCTGAAACAGAGAAGGAAATTAATACATCTGATGATGACACAAAGCATTTCAGGATGCCATTGAGATAAGAAACTTGTTGTTGGGTAACTGTAAAGAATTGAAGACGTAACATTTGTAGACTGAAGAGATTTAATTTATTTGTTAAGAAAAAACCCACGCCAGTAGTACTTTCAATTTTGTGATTACATTTGTTGTTGACTTTTGTTTGCAAATCTTTAGAATTATGGCTGTGCTAGTAACAGGAACAGAAAATGAAAGTAGAATCCAAACATAACTGCATAACCTAACAGTTGCCAGTTTTAAATAAACAGTGCGGTAGATAACAGATATATCAACATAATAAATTTTAAATAACGAAAGCTCAAAGAACAAATGCTGCTAAGGGCTGTTTTCATTTATATGGTTTCCATTATATCAGCAGTTCCATGTACATTCTTAATTGCAATATAATTATGTGTACTAACCCCCTTTCTTAATTAGCTGCCCAAAAATTCAGAAATAAAGTTGTATGAGTAAGTCTTGTTCAAATGAAGCTCTTGGGAAGACCCAAGAACTACTGAAGTATGCTTTCTAACTTCCAACGATCAGGAAAACTGGTCCTGTTTTTATGGAACAGAAGTGTAAAATCTGATTCTACTGATAGACTTGAGCTTTATTAGTAATTGGTAAACTGCAGAAATGTCTGCCACAGGTGACATCTGTATGTAGGTTGTATACCAGCCTAAGGTGCTCCAGTGAAAATATATGGACATCTTAAGTGATGAACTACAATTACTCATCCCTCTTGCAGTTTACAGCAGAATCTACTCTTAATCGACTTGTCTATGTGGAAAAAAATCATAGGTAAATGGTAATCTGCCTTCAGGCTCTGTGACAGCAGTGACCTTGGGACAGGCATCATCCTTCCTCCATTTCTAGCTGAGTGAAGGACTGTAGAGTAGAGACAAAATGCCAGTGAGTGTGATTTTACTCCATGACATCCTCGGTGCTATGCTTATGTGAACAGGCGTGGGCAGCGTTCCTGTACCTGTTCTTTCCCACAGCAGAGAGGTCTGTATTCTCCCTCAGAGACAGCAGACCAGACAGGCAGGAAAGGCCACAGAGAGGGCAGTATTTTTCTGATCACTGCCAAGTTTTTCCAGAGAATGGAAATCAGCATGGAGAAGAGTGATACCATATAGCTCTGCCGAGAGCGTAGCAAAGACTCTATTATGGTAACACAAAGCAGAGCCATTACCATCGACAAAGAGCAAAAGGAATGAATAGTCATGTCCTGGAGAAATTTCTAACAGCATCAAAGATGCAAGTAAACCTCACATGTAAATACACTTGGGATAAAGATGAAAACACTTAGGCAATGACTGCCAATAGGAAAAAAAGTGAAATGAAGGTGAACTGTAGATTTATCACATCAAAATTATTAAAGATCCTAAATCGGGTGTTCACATACGTGGAAAATAGGAGTGTACTGTTAAAAATTAAATAATGGTTTTTAAAGAAGATTACACATATATCACAATAAGATGCCAGATCCTGGGGTACATTTGATCCAGACTGATCAGAATTATGTCATCTGGCAATTTATTAATCCCTCTTCTTTCTTCACAGGTGTGTTTTTAGAAGATGCAAATAACTGATTTTAGTAGTACATAGAAATGTTACATGAATGGAAAATTGTTTCTAAATGATGTATAATTGTTTAGTGAGAGGTGTTTGTCCTTGTCACCATATGTATTTGTGTACTTCTCTCAAGTGTTTGAAATGGAAACTACCCTTTGGCTATTTTGATTTTGTTTGTGTTCTCTCACAAGGTAGCATATATTTCATTAATTTGAAAACCTAACTGTAACCAAAGACAATTAGAAATAAAATTGAAAATACTGTCGTGATGAAACGCAGCATTTTGCTATGATTGGTAAACTGATATTGCTGCTGATAATTCTCACCAACTTCATTAATACCAGAATTCAGTCCACATACTGGTTAATTTAACAAATTGGGGAATTGGCTGTGGAAGGCTTTATCCACTACGTTCACAGAAGTCAGTTATTTTTCTGCCGCACGTAGACAGTAGAATGGAATGTGAACCTCCCAGGCTGGGAATGGAATTCTGTAGAAGGAGGTATGGAGACAACGCTGCATTTTAATTTTGTGTTTGTTTTTGCAGACTTTCATAGTATTGAATAAGGGAAAGGCCATTTTCCGATTCAGTGCCACATCTGCCTTGTACATTTTAACTCCTTTTAATCCCATCAGGAAAATCGCTATCAAGATTTTGGTACATTCATATCCTTTTCTCTTAATATTGATTTAAGTATCGCTGTTTAAGGTATTTAATTACTGAAATATTACTCTTTGTATGGATATGCAGGCCAGGTTCTTGTGGGTGTACTATGCTAAGTAAATTGGATACTGATCACCCTCAAAAATGTGAATTAAAGTATGATCTTCTTTCCTACTCAGAGAGTTCTCTGCTGAACACCCTACAGCTTTTAGAGTTTAAGTATCAGACTTTATATACAAAAGGAGACCTGATCCCGTACTGAGCCCTGCAGCTAAGGCCAAATTAGTAACAAACCATTGCGCCTGAACATATCTAAGGGCATACTTTTAGCAAGACGAGTAGTACTATTCACGAACTAGACTCACTTAGCAAGGACAAAAGAGCAGGAGTAAAGAGCTGTTTTTTCAGGCGTGGTTTCTCAGCATTGTGTTTTCAGCAATGGGGTAGGTGTCCTATAAAGGATCCAGGTCAGAATAAAGAAGAATTTTCAAATATTTTTCAGTCATGTCCAAAGAACAACTTGGGTGTAAACAATCAATCTCTCTCTAAAGATCTTCTAGAATGATCCCCTTGGCTTCAATGAGGTTGGGTCCTCATTTCATGTTTTTAACAATGTGTTTGAACATATTTCTAAGGATGTTCTGTTCAAATTGTAAACCATACCTGTAAAGGTAGTGTGGTTTTTTTTACTGTAAGTGCACTATAACGTGCCAGATGGCACTCTATTTAAAATAAATAAAATTTTGTACAAGGCTTTATTCTCAGCTTATATTGGAATGTCACATTATTTTTATACGTTTAATGCATTTAATTATTTCAGTTTTAGAAAAGTGTTATGCTATTTTGGTTTATGCGCCTTGACTATGACCTACATTATTCAGCATGCTCATCATGTGCACTATTTTGACCAACTGTGTATTTATGACCATGAGTAACCCTCCAGACTGGACAAAGAATGTAGAGTAAGTTAAATATTTTTTACTTCTTTGTTTGTATGTCCAAACAAGAACCAGTTGTGGAAAGCTGCAGGGCAGAATGGGCTTTTCCAGAGCCATGAAGAATCACATTCTATGAGATCATTAACATCTTTCTGGTTTCCTCCTGTATAATATAAAGTTTAAGAGCAATGCCTTCTTCCTTAAAATTACGTAAGAGGAATATCTAAGCTGCCACTGTGAAGTATGAAGATGAGCTCTTGTCCTTTGGTACTGAGCTGAAAATCAGAAGAGGAGTTCTAAAACTTAAAATGTGCATGCCAAGTGGTTGCATGCCATTGGTGAGGCCAGCCATGTACTGCTGGAGTATCTGTGGAATTAGCACAGTGTGATGTAATATAAATTTTTATCCTCAAACTGCTGAGGAAAGGGTTTTACATATGAAGGAGTAACAAAGAACTGACAGAAGGAAACCACCAACTATCTCATTCTTTTTCTTGTCCATGCTTGTGTATCAAAACATGGATACACACTTTCATTTGAAATACTGTTTTACTTTTGAAATATTGCTCATGACAACCCTAATTCCAACCACTTAGTTTCTTTCATTCCCCCATGTTCCCCAATAGCCGCTATTGATTTCTACTGATTTATTTTATTTTGTGATTCTATTTCACTGCAATGAGAGATCTCTGTTAAATTTAGAAACTCCACTAGTGTTCACTCTATCCCAGTATGCTCGACAGTGACTGTCACTTGTTAGTGTTCCTGGGAGTCGAGAGCAGTAGTCTGTAGGCAGATTTCCTTCATTCTACAAGTCTGCACAGACAGGCCCAGATGGGTCTCAGGAAGTCCCTGCATTTACCCCCGGTGTATAACTGACTATACTGTGTTTCTAAATGAGTGGTTGTTCCCACACCAGGTGAATTGGTAGTCACACTTCACATCTTCAAGAATAAGAGTCTGGGCATGCTTTATTATATGTAATGATTATCCGTGAAACACAGCTGTATTATAGGCATGAGTATAGTTATTATGAAGAAGTAATGTCAGGTTCCCATTTGATCAACTGATTACATTCTGAAGTTCTGAAGTGTTCGGGGCCCCAAGGATAAGTTGATTATTTCCTCCTTTCATTTCTAAAATACTTCCTGTAAGTTATCCTTGATGAAGCATGTTACTGTCTCTAAGCATAACAATGCAAAAATCCATGACTCCTGCTCTCATGCCTTTCAGGTACACTTTCACTGGAATTTATACCTTTGAATCACTTATCAAAATTCTTGCAAGGGGATTCTGCTTAGAAGGTTTTACTTTTCTGCGAGACCCATGGAACTGGCTTGACTTCAGTGTCATTTTAATGGCGTAAGTGGTTTAAGGACATCTGACATTGTTAGGGCATGAAATTAGTGGCAACTATTATTACAATAAATATATTGATCTCAACGTATTTAATTTCTGCAACATGTGAAGCATAGACACTATATCACACATTATACTAATGGTAAATGAAAGCAGAATGTGGCAGGAGCCAGCATGGAGTGTCAGCTGCTAGTGTAATTCCTGCTGAGGGGCACTAATTCCATGTCCTACATTTTTCTGCTCACCAGAATGGAAGCCATCCCTTTGACTTCAAGTCAACATCCTATTACGAGCTGATTAGGTTTATTAGCTCTTCAAAAACAAATCTAAGTTGCACTTCAGTAAAATATAAAGAAAATTACTAAAAAATAAATAACTCTAAAAGTGACCTGTACTGAAGAGACAGGTAAAGTTTGAAGTACAATTGGTAATATTGCCACACAGGTTTTGAAGACCCACTTAATTAATATAAGCTCTGCCTCAATTCTGAGTAACTGTGATTTAATCCTACAGGTATGTAACAGAATTTGTAAACCTAGGCAATGTTTCAGCTCTTCGAACTTTCAGAGTACTGAGAGCTTTGAAAACTATTTCTGTAATCCCAGGTAAGAAGTAGTTGGTGTAAGGTTGTTAGGCCCCTCGTATCTCCGACTGTTATTTGTGTGCTGTCATTGTGTTTGTGTGTGAACTCCCCTATTGCAGATATGTGACAGAGTTTGTGGACCTGGGCAATGTCTCAGCGTTGAGAACATTCAGAGTTCTCCGAGCTTTGAAAACAATATCAGTCATTCCAGGTGAGAGCGAGGTTAAACACTGAGGCTGACTTTCGTTCCATTGAAGTTGAATTCACTTCTGTTGAGCACAAGTCTTGCTGTTTGCTGCCCATGTTGTGAATAAATCAATAAATTTTTAAAAGGCATGGATCATAAGCCTGGATTATGATTTTTTTGCCTTTTCAGCTTTAGCTTCTTTTATTTTGCAAAATCAGCCTTTGAGTTTAACAGGTTCTTGCATGAAGCATAAGATATAAGGCCTATGGGTTATTTTGCTTCTTTTTTCTGCATTTAATTACAAGGAGTTGTCTCTTTTACATTGAAAAAGCTTTAGTGCTATGGCTTTCTTGATTTTGAATTTCTTTGTTTATCTTACCACTTAAAATTGACATTAGTCTTAAAGACAAACAGATAACCAAAAAATCTGAGCTGCAAAAGAACGAGAGAAATATTGAACAGGAAAATTTATCAAATGCTCTTTGGTTTTTTACTCAAAATGACTTGTCATTCTATCTCATTCTATCCTCATACTGCTGTGAAGACATATTTAATATTAACATTAAATAAAACTGCATTATAACAGAATATTAAATGCAAAGAAAAGTTAAGAAATAAAACCTGTAACAGGAAAGCATAATTGATAAAATTTCCTGCTTGAGAATGTCTTTATATATTCAATTTATTGGAATATATGTACATTACATATTCATAGAAATAATCTTTCATCCATCTTCACAAGCTCTGAGGCTGTTCATGAAGCTTTTTGAAGAAAAAATAAAAAATAATGTCTTTTTAAGTGTCTGCATGACATCTTAATTATATGGGAAGAACAAAGATACTCTTTGATAAATCTGTGGATCTTTTCTCTTTGCAGGCCTAAAGACAATTGTAGGAGCCCTAATTCAGTCTGTGAAGAAGCTCTCAGACGTAATGATCCTGACTGTGTTTTGTCTGAGTGTATTTGCACTAATAGGGCTGCAGCTGTTCATGGGCAACTTGAGGAATAAATGCCTGCAGTGGCCTCCAGACAATTCCACTTTTGAAACAAACATTATTTCCTACTTTAATAGCACAATGGATGAAAATGGTACATTTGTTAATATGACAGTGAGCACATTTAACTGGAAGGATTACATTGAGGACGAAAGTAAGAACGTCTGATATAACTCCTTCATTTATTTGTAGCTATAGTACGTAACTATTTGTCATCAAACAAAGAACATTTAAGAGTATCTGCCTTACGTAGAACCGCTCTGACAGAGATCAAATACAAGCAGTAACAAAGTAAATAGGCAGAAGGGCTTCTAAACAAACTACAGAGTTATCAGCAGCTAGCCACTTTGAATTTATTACTATTTATTGTAACTTTATAGTACTTCCAGGTTAATGTGTTTTATTCATCTATATTTCTAATGCTTTCCACACAGCTCATTTTTACATTTTGGAAGGACAAAGAGATGCCCTACTTTGTGGTAATAGCTCTGATGCAGGGTAAGACCTTTAAAAAATTCTAATTTGTGCTCTTTTAGGTAAAGCAATGAAACTCACCCATAGCAATTGCAACTCCATATTTATCGGTGTAATAGAATTTACACAGTTTTGCTTCTAAACAAGGATTTCTTACTGAAGTCAAAACACTTTACCCTGTGGCTAAGCAAAGTAATGATTAGCAGCTTTTCTTCTTGCTGCTTGGAAAATGACATTGGTGTTAGTGATAAAACGTGAGCTTTTGTAAAGTCTTTGAAGATGTGCTGATTGAAGATGCGCAGGTGACTGAAGATGATTGAGATGTACATCTTTGGAGATGTACCAGTCGGTGAAAGTAACGTGAACGCAAAGGTTATAACTGACAAAAAGAATACACAAAATACTAAGAAAGCTCAGTAGTGACTTCATAGCTCAAGACTGATCGTTTTTTCAAGCCTCTTTTTCATTAATAGCAGATTCTGCCCTACATGTGCCCAATCGTGCAGGTAGAATTTTTAGCTGAACTGTGATACTTAACTGGCAGCAGTGAAGAAGCCTATTAAAGAGAGATATCTCGGCATTATGTGGGAGATCACAACAGCGCAATGTGATTTAGCTAGTAATAAGTCTGTGGCTTTAACAGTATTTTAGCAATTATTTCTGCCAGGAAGTGATTCATTTGGAATAAAGATTCTATTTGTGACATATGACTGAGGAGAAATTAAGCTGGTCATTTCAATAAGTGAATGGATAGGAAGGGTATCTTTCATTCAGTGTCTTATTAGTTTGTTTCTTCGTACTTTTATTTGGAAAGGAATTTAATTGTAATTCACAGATTTCCCGTGGAAAAATACTGCATATTTTTACAAAAGATTATAAAAATTTTCAAGAAGGAAACAGAAGTTATGACTAAGTACCTCCTGTTTGGTTTTCACTTAGGCAGTGTCCAGAGGGTTATATATGTGTGAAAGCTGGTAGAAACCCTAACTATGGCTACACAAGTTTTGATACCTTCAGCTGGGCTTTTTTGTCACTTTTTCGGCTAATGACTCAGGACTTCTGGGAAAACCTGTATCAGCTGGTAAGAAATTTTCATAATTGTCACAAAAAGTAAACCACAGATGACCCACAGATTATATTAAAAAGTCTTATTTGTACATGAACTGGCATCTGTTGCACGAACAAGGTTAAGTGGTGGAATAATATATAGGTCTGCTTTCTACTCCCTAGACACTACGTGCTGCTGGGAAGACATACATGATATTTTTTGTTCTGGTGATTTTTCTGGGTTCTTTCTACCTGATTAACTTGATCCTGGCTGTGGTTGCCATGGCCTATGAAGAACAGAACCAAGCTACCATGGAAGAAGCAGAACAGAAAGAGGCAGAATTTCAGCAGATGCTGGAACAACTGAAAAAGCAACAAGAGGAGGCTCAGGTAATGATGGAAGTGTCACTTTCTGAACATCTAGTATAACTTTTTTTGTAAATTAGAGCATGTGTAATTGTTGCCAGAAAGAAAAATACACCCAATGAAAATTAGGAAGTAACCAAATAGCAAACAAGTGAGTTAATAATATGGAGAAGAATGCCACTAACTTTACCAGAAGACTGTAGAAGTGGAATATTTGTGGTAAGAGTTATCTAGAAACCTTTCTTTAAGAAACCATAGTTCGTAATATATTTATGTTACAGATCTTACAAACAGCATGAAAAATGCGTAGTGACGTTACTTCTAGTTTATGGTGTCAGTGGGGAATTGCCAGGCTTGCTATACATATTCAGAAAATATACAGAAAGTTTTTAATCAGTGCTCTTTTGTTTTTTATCCAGTATGGTATTTAAGCATATCCCTAATTTGTATACACAGAAGTCAGTCAGAAATTTACATATCCTTAGAATAGAACAGCAATATTTGTAACAAAGGTATTACTTTAGATTTCATTTAAAGTAATTTTTGTTTTCTTTGAAAAAGAAGAAAATTTGTTTTATGAGGAAAAAGACTTTTAAGTAGAATCATAGGATCATAGAATCATAAGGGATTGGAAGAGACCTTGAAAGATCATCTAGTCCAATCCCCCTGCCAGAACAGGCTCACCTGACTGGAGAAGCCTTGGAATCAGAGTCACTCAGGGTAGGAAGGAACCATCATCCAGTTCCAACACCTCCAGCACAGGCAGGGACACCCCACCCTAGACCAGGCTGGCCAGTTCCAACACCTCCAACACCTGCAGGGATGAGGCCTCAACCACCTCCCTGGGCAACCCATTCCAGGCTCTCACCACTCTCACAGTGAAGAGCTTCCTCCTCACATCCACTCTAAATCTACCCATCTCCAGCTTTGCTCCATTCCCCCTAGTTCTGTCACTACCTGACATCCTAAAAAGTCCCTCCCCAGCCTTTTTGTAGGCCCCTTCAGATCCTGGAAGGCCACAATAAGGTCATCTGGGAGCCTCCTCTTCTCCAGACTCAACAGCCCCAACTCTCTCAGTCTGTCCTCATAGGAGAGGTGCTCCAGCCCTCTGATCGTCCTCGTGGCCCTCCTCTGCACTTGCTCCAGCATCTCCACATCCCTCTTGTAATAAGGGCTCCAGAACTGGATGCAGCACTCCAGGTGGGGTCTCACCAGAGCAGAGTTGTGATGGGTTCAGGACCACAATTCAGGATACAAGAAAGGAAAGCAAAGCAGTGAGGTCTCGATGGCATCTCGGATAAAATTCACCAGACAATCGATGGCTTAGGGAAACTCCAGGAAGGTTTATTAACTCTATAACTATATACAGAATAGGAGAAAAGGTTACGCAAGTCGGTGCACACAAACTAGAAACACTGTCATAAATGCCATCACACAACATGAGGAAAATATAATGGGAGGTCACTATAGTTTGGGCCTTGGATCTTCTTCCAATTTAGAGACCTGGGAAAGAGAGCATGCCAGTCCGGGATGGCCTGAGTTTCTCAGGGCTCACAACTTCTGTCCAGTATCCTAAGCTATTCATTGTCTGGCAAATTTATCCAAGATGTCATTGAGACCCTACTGCAGAGAATGCGGGCAGTTCATTGATTTGAACGCGCTACAGTTGGTGGAGAATGCAAAGTAGTTTATTGACCCCAACCCGCTACAATCCTCCACTTGTTTGATCTTTGGTGTTAGTATTATGAAGTAGACAGATGGTGACTCAGCTTCTGCCACCTTTTTAGTTGGACAGTATGAAAGAAGATGCACTGAAACAAGTACGAAAAAATTTTGAGCATCTATCTTTCTAATTGATTAAGACTTCAGAACCCTTTTAGTGCTACATTTAGTAGAAAATGTCAGTATCAAGTAAAATTCTACAGTGTGGTTATATATCAAGGTATATTCATGGGATGCACTTTCAAGGTATCCTTTTCTGCTGTAGAGAGTTATCACATCATTCCTGAATATTTGGCATTGAGTATAGCGTGTTATAATTACCAGTCATCTTTGTTATATAACCCCGGATTCTTCCATTTATCACACCACCCTCTCTTGTAAGCATACAGCAGCCTATCTTCTTCAAAACATATTTTGAGCCCCTACTGGAAGACAACCAGTCTAATAAGGATATAGAGGACAGGCAACCTGTACTGGAGGTCCTAGCATGGTCCCATAAATTGGGGAGGTCTTGCAGTAATGCAACAGCCTTCTCCATAAAGAAGAAGAGAAGTTATTGGAGAGTCACTTCTGAAAGGAACTGAGGACCCATATGCAGAGTTGACCCTCATCATAGGGAAGTCTGCAGTCTACTTGGAGCCTGAATAAGGGCTGTCACTAGGATGCTCTCTAACCTAGTGAGATAAGCTGACTATTACCCACTGCTCATCTTTCACAGGTGGGGAGGAAGCTGTATTGTGTAGCCTGAGTGGAATGAAGAAAGACTTCAAGGCCTTGAGCATTTTGGAGGAGTTAGAAATCTGTGTTCAGTCAGGTGATTATGACCTGGTGGCAATTACAGAGACATGGTGGGACAGCTCACATGACTGGAATGTGATCATGGACAGCTTATATCCTTTTCAGGAGGGACAGGTCAGCAAGGTGAGGTGGTGGAGTTGCTGTTTATGTAGAATATATTGACTTCTGTCCAGGGGCGGGTGAAGAGAGAGCGGAGAGTTTGTGGGTGAGGATTAAGGAGCAGGGGATTTTATCTACCCTAATATTTGCTGGAAAACCTACTCAGCCAGCCACCTACAGTTCAGGAGGTTCCTCAAATGCATTGGTGACAATTTTCTGATGCAAATGTGGAGGAGCCCACTAGGAGAGAAGTGCTGTTGGATCTTGTACTCACCAACAAGAAGGGTCTGGTTTAAGCAGTGAAGGTTGAGAGCAGCCTTTGTTGCAGTGACTGTGAGATGACTCAGGAGGAAGAAAAATGTGTATATGTAATGAAAGGAGGGGATGGGCACTTGGGATCATTATAAGGCTCTGTTGAGAGAATGTAGGGACACAACTAGGAAAGCCAAGGCCTCCTTGGAATCAAACCTTGCAAGGGAGGTAGAGGGCAATAAAAAGGGCTTCTTCAAATACATTGCAGATGCAACGAAAACTAGAGGCAATGTAGGCCCTCTGCTGAATGAGGTGGGTGCCCTGGAGACAGAGGATACAGAGAAAGCAGAGATACTCAACACTTTCTTTGCCTCTGTCTATACTTCTGGGGGCTGTCCTGACATCAAGCCCCAGACTGCTGAGGCCCCAGAGGAAGGTTGAGACAAGAGAGGTGTTTGCCCTGGTTGATGAGGACTGGGTTAGGGATCAGTTGAGCAAAGCAGATGTACATAAATCCATGGGCCTTGATTGGATGCGCCCAGATGTGCTATGGGAGACAGCCTGAGTATTGCTAGGCCACTATCCGTCATCTTTGGTAAGTCATAGGAATCACGAGAGGTGCCTGGGGACTGGAGGATAGCAAATGTCACTTGAATATTCAAGAAGGGTAAGAAGGAGGACCGAAGTAACCATAGACCAGTCAACCTCACCTCCATCTGAAAAATGGTGGTGGAACAATTTATCCTTGATGCTGTCTCTGGGCACAACAAAGACAAGAGGGTTATTAGAGACAGTCAGCATGGCTTCACCAAAGTCATGCTTGACCAACCTGATAGCCTTTTGTAAGGACGTAACCAGATGGATAAAAGATGGCAAAGCAGTGGATGTGATTTATCTTGACTTCAGTAAAGCATTTGACAGTCTCCCACAGCATCCTCTCACCCAAACTGATGCAATGTCATTTGAACAATAGGGTAGTGAGGTCGATCGTGAACTAGTTGCAGGACAGAAGCCAGAGAGTAGTGGTCAATGGGACAGAGTCTAGTTGGAGGCCAGTATCTAGAGGAGTCCCCAAAGGGGTCGGTACTGGGACCAGTCCTATTCAATCTATGAAATCATAGAATCATAGAATCATTAGGGATTGGAAGGGACCTCAAAAGATCATCCAGTCCAATCCTCCTGCTGCAGCAGGATCACCTAGCCCAGGTCATAGAGTCAGTCAGGGTTTGAAGGGACCACAGGATTATCCAGTTCCAACTCCCCTGCCATGGGCAGGGACACTCCACCCTAGATCAGGCTGGCCAGAGCCTTAAATACCTCCAAGGACTGGGCCCCAACCACCTCCCTGGGCAACCCATTCCAGGCTCTCACCATTCTACTCATTAATGACTTGGATGAGGTTTGGAGTGCACTGTCAGC
>VXBP01007139.1:289338-342726 GCA_013400115.1 Rhinopomastus cyanomelas | reverse complement strand
CTTCCCTCCCCCCCCGAGCCCCGCCCGCCCAGCGATGGGGTTCCGACGCTCCTCCTGGCCCAGCTGTTCTCGCCCCCCGCAGTGAGAGTGCGGCCCTGTTTAGAGGGAAGGTGAGGGGTAAGTCTCTGTATTTATGTGTGTTTGACCCCCGCCCTCCCGGGGTTCCCTCAGCTCCTGCGGGAGGACCGACAGTCAAACGCGGGGACACCGTGTGCGACGCTCTATGGCGTCCGGGTCCCTCTCTGGAGCTCCGTGAGGAAGGGAGCCGCCTTATGGCGGGGGCGCTGCCCCTCCGCGAGGANGAGGAAGGGAGCCGCCTTATGGCGGCTCCGCTGCCCTTCAGCGAGAACTCGGATCTCGGATTTACCCCTCCCTGTGTCTCCCCTTCACCTCCCTTAAGTCTTCTCTTTACCCACCCTAGATCTTCCCTTCACGCTCTGGGGCCTGTCCCTATGGGGTTTGTGGCTTCGTTAGTCCTCGGGCACCCTGCTCTGTGCTCGCCCGTCCTCCCGTTTCTTTTCCTCGGTATTACCCGTTTTGCCCCTCCCCCCCCCCTTTTTTAAACCTATAATTGCTGTCTGGTTCATAGAAGAAGGTCTGGGGGCGGTGTGCGGGTGCCAGAGGGATAAGCCTCAGCACAGGTGCTGTAGTGGCTTCTCAGGACTCAAATGAGGGTCCTAAATATTTTAGGGTCTTTAACCCTTTCCATTAATTTGTTTATCAGGGATACCTCACTGAAATTAATATTTGTGCTGTTTTAGTAAGGAAGCAGCCTCTGATGTTCATCCCCAGAGAACGTGGTCACCCTGGGAAGAAGGTGATGAAGGAAAAACAAGATCCTCCCCATCCATAGACATCTTTGCTGTCAGATATCTCACTGGTGTTAAACTCCATAAAGTATGGAAAAGCCTAACTAGCCTAAGGTGGTGGAATGCTTCTTATTTTATCTCCTCCATTTATATTTTCCTATGAGTTTTCATGGATTTAGAGACTCAAGATGTATTTTTAAGCAAGTTTGCATTTGATGGGGTTTTTTGGTAGCACAACAGGGTATCATCTGCTCAACGCTGTCTTGGCTAAGCCAGGAAGAGGATTCAGCCTGCATGGACAGGGCAACATTCGCCTGTTCCACTGCCTTCTTTCGTGACTACAGCAGTTCATCTCAGGGTGCGTTCTGCCTCCCCGGAGGCCACGTTGACTTTATTGAAAAAGTAGACTCCTTCACGTACTCAGACTTTTTCCGGGATTATTTGATTCCCAACCACCCCTGCATTTTCTCAGCTAAATTCACTGAAGACTGGGGCAGCAGGAGAAATTGGGTCACTTGGGATGGGAAGCCTAACTTTGATCATCTGCTGCAGAAGTTTGGTAAGTCGTGGCATTTTTAGTACCTTGTTAAACCATGTCCACTAAATGATAGACAAAATCAAGCAATTCTATAGTCTTTTGTCCAAGTTAATGCTTTGATTTTTTTGTACTTGCTCATGCTTTGTGTTTTCACAGATTCCAATCTATTCCCACAATGAAATAAAAGTGTTGTATAATTTAGCCATACTGATTTTTCTAGCTGCTTAAAGTGAGCCTGAGTCTTTCCCCAGGCAAGAGGAAGGAATTCATAATATCACAGGCTGGTTTAGGCTGGAAGAGAAATTGGAGATCATCTAGTTCCAACCCATGGCAGGGACATCTCTCACCAGACGAGGTGGCCCAGAGCCCCATCCAACCTGGCCTTGAACGCTTCCAGGGATAGAGCAGCAGCAACCTCCATGGGCAACCTGTTCCAGTGCCTCAGCACCCTCACAGGGAAGATTTTCTTCCAAAGATCTAATCTAAATCTCTCTCTTTTAGCTTGAAATCATCGTCCTTGTCCTTTCACTAGAGTCCCTCATAAAAAGTCCCTCCTCATTTTATTCATTTTTATTCTCCACTGTGTTCTGTAGTTGCAGTGAAATATCTCTTCTGTCTGTAAATTATTAATGTATTTAGTAGGAGCCAATGCCACAGTCCTAATGTAGCTTAAGAGGAAAATTCAGGTCACAATTAAATAAATAACTGCTTGTCTGAAGCACTTTTGCTCAGAATGATGGTGCTAGGAGCAAGATCTGGGCTGGGGACTGCTGCTTTCTGGGTTTGTCCTGTGTTTAGCTTTATAGAGCCCAGGTATTAACACAGAATTACTAAGACTGGAAAAGATCTCTCAATCCAGCCCAGCCTATGACCTGACATCAACTAGCCCAGGGCACTAAGTGCCACATCCAGTCTGCCTTGAACACCTCCAAGGATGATGACTCCACCCAGGGCAGTCCATTCCATAAACAACCTTTCTGTGAGGAAGCATTTTGTACCCTCCAACCTAAATGTCCCTTGGTGCAGCTTCAGGCCTTGCCCTCTCATCCTGTTGCTAGTTGCCTAGGAGAATTAGCCTGACTTTCACCTGTCTACGACTTCCCTTCAGGTAGTTATAGAGAGTGATATGGTCCCCTCTGAGTCTTCTCCAGGCTAAACAACCCCAGCTGCCTTAGCCTCTCCTCATAAGGCTTTTCCTCCAGTCCTGTCCCCAGCCTTGTTGCTCCTCTGGACCCACTCCAGCACCTCAATCTCTTTCTTGAAGTGAGGGGCCCAGACCTATCCCCGGTACTCAAGGTGAGGCTTCACTGGTGCACAGTGCCGGGAGAAAATTACATGCTAGTCCTGCTGGCCACAGTATTCCTGATACAAGCCAGGATGCCATTGGCTTTTCACACCAGCTGGGCACACAGGTGGCTCATATTCAACCAGTACTGCCAGTTCCCTTTCTGCCAGGCCACTCTCCAGCCACTCATTCCCCAGTCTGTAACACTGCATGGGCTTCTGCAGTGGGGATTAAATTTCAGCATCATTAATTCTGGAAGAATTTATATTTCAGGAGAGGCTCTTGTACCTGTTGCCAATTGTGATGTCAAGGAGTACAATTCCAACCCAAAGGAGCAGCTCCTCTTCAAGGAGTACATAAAGTACTGGAAAGAGTACATCAGAAATGGATATCGTTCATCCCGAGGGTGCCTTTACCTCAAGGACTGGCACCTGAGCAGGTAAGAGAGTTACAGTCCTTTATTATCCATTGATTATTGTGTCTGTGTAGAACTTTCATGTCTTTTCACTCAAATCCCCATCTACTCTGCCCTGATAAGGCTGCATCTGGAATAGTGTGTCCAGTTCGGGGCTTCCCAGTTCAAGAAGGACAGGTTGCTACTAGAGACAGTCCAGTGCAGAGCCACTGGAACATCTTCCTTATGAAGAGAGGCTGTGAGAGTTGGGGTTCAGCCTGGAAAGGAGAAGACTGAGGGAACATCTCATAAGATAGATGGAAATAGATATCTCATTAGATAGAAATATCTAAAGGGCTAATGTCAGGAAGATGGGACCAGGCTCTGCGCTGCCCTGTTGAAGTTGTATCTGGAGTCCTGGGTCCAGCACTGAGCTTCACAGTTCAAAAGAGATGGGTAACTACTGGAGAGAGTCCAGCAGAGGCTACATAGATGCTGAGGGAAACTGGAGCTTCATTAAGGAAAGGCTGAGTGCCCTGGAGCTGTTCAGGAGAAGAAAAGGAGGCTGAAAGGGGTCTGATCAAAGCTGAGCAATAGCTAAATAATGTGGGTAGAGGATGGACCCAGACCCAGACTCTTTTCAGTGGTGCCCAGCAGCAGGATAAGGGGCAGTGGGCACAAACTGGAACATGGGAACTTCCACCAGAGCAGGAGAAATTTTTTTTACATTGAGGGTGATGGAGCCCTGGCACAGGCTGCCCAGAGAGGCACAGGCTGCTCAGAGAGCCTGTGGAATCTCCTGCTCTAAAATTGATCCTAAATTCATCAGGACACCGTCCTGCACAATCTGCTCTGGGTGACCCTGCTCTAGCAGGGGGTTGGCCTAGATGATCCCCAGAGGTCCTTTCCAACCCCACCAGTGTGGGATTGAGATTAATGGCCTGCAGCAGTCTCTGTATGTGGATTTTGTTAACTGAGGGAGAAGAGGCAACTGAGCTCTGTGTCCAACACACAGTTTATTCTTTTTTCAAGAGCTTTCCCTGCACAAGATGTTTATACAACCCCCGTGTATTTCTCATCTGACTGGCTGAATGAGTACTGGGATGCAGTAGCTGTGGATGATTACCGCTTTGTCTACATGGGACCCAAAGGTTCATGGTAAGGAAGGTTTCTGTCCTTCTCACATACTATTTTAAAGGTTAATATCATGTCCTTCAGGGCAGCATCATGCTGTATATTGTTGAACCTCAAACCCTGCCAACCTTGTTTCTCAAACAGCATCACTTGGGTTTGGATGTGAGCTGTCCTATGTCATCAGGTAGTGTCACACCTCAAAAAGCCCTCAACCTTGTAACAGAAAATCTGCAGAAAATTGTCAGCTGGCCTGTATAAAGTTTTAGAGACAAAAATCCCCTTGGGGATCATCAGCTGCTTGTGATTTGCAGCGTCAGCAGAGGCCGTGGAGGGGCACTGATGAGTCAGTGAGATAATTCGTGAGAGAATTGAGTTCAGCCTTGTTGATAAAGCTCAATTTACAGTTCAGTTCATGTCACAGATGTCCTGCTATTGAGTGATTTGTGGGAGAGGTTCAGAACTAGCTGATGGTGCCGTGCAGAGGATAAGAGCCTGAGGATGATCAGAGGACTGGAGCCCCTCTGCTATGGGAAGAGGCTGAAAGAATTGGAGCTGTTCAGCCTGGAGAAGGCTCCAGGGGGACCTTCTAGCAGCCTTCTAGTACCTGAAGAGGCTACAGGAAAGCTGGATGGACGTTTTATGAGGACTCTAGTGATAGGACAAGGAGGATGATTTCAAGCTAAAAGGGGAGATTTAGGTTAGATCACAGGAAGAAATTCCTTCCTGTGAGGGTGCTGAGGTACTGGAACAGGCTGCCCAGGGAAGTGGCGGCTAGAAGTGTTCAAGACCAGGTTGGATGGGGCTCTTGATAACTTTGTCTGGTGGGAGGTCCCACTGCTCACAGCAGGGAGGGATACAAATAGATGATCTCAGAGGTCCTTTTCAACCTAAACCATTCTGTGATTCAACAAATCCTATGTAGTTCTAGTGGCCTATCAAAATTAATTGAGGTCTGTCGTGTGGGATCACTTTTACATGGTGAAGGTTGATTTCTGTGCATATGGTAGATTCCCAGAGGCTTTAATTCAGCTTTTTTTCCATTCTCTTCATTAAAACTTCTGCTTTTCCCACAGGACTCCATTCCATGCTGACGTTTTCCGTTCTTATAGCTGGTCGGCCAATATATGTGGGAGAAAGAAGTGGCTGCTGTACCCTGCGGGGCAGGAGGAGTATCTGAAGGACCGCCACGGCAACTTGCCCTTCGATGTGACAGCACCTAGTCTTCGGGACAGGAGTGTTTACCCTCGCTACAACCAAAGTCAACCCCCTGTTGAAATTGTGCAGGAAGCAGGGGAGATAGTCTTCATCCCCAGTGGATGGCATCATCAGGTTTACAATCTGGTAAGATAACCAGTACAGAGTCACAAATCATTTAGGTTTGAAGAGAATTTTAAGATTGCTGAGTCCAACTGTTACCCCAGCACTGCCAGGTATCCACTAACCCCTGTCCCTCACCTCACATCTTCACAGCTTTGAAATCCCTCCAGACTCAGGGATTCCACTACTGTCCTGGCCAGCCTGGGCCAGGCCTGAGGAACCCTTGTGGGCAGAAATTGTTCCTCAGGACCAACCTAAACCTCCCCTGGGGCAATCTGAGGCTGTTTATTCTCATCCTGTTGCTTGTTCCTTGGGAGAGGAGACTGGCATTGCTCCAAACTCCTGAATTTTAGGGAGCTGTATGGAATGAGGTGGTCTCCCCCAAGCCTCCTTTTCTGCAGTCTACACTCCCTCAGTTCCCTCAGTTGCTCCTCAGAGCAATTGTGCTCCAGACTCTTCCCCATCTCCGTTGCCCTTCTCTGGACCCACTCCAGCCCCTGAGTGTCCAGGCAGTGAAGTGCCTGGAATTGACCCCAGGATTTGAGGTGGGGCCTCCCCAGTGCCAGTACAGTGTGATGATTCCTGCCCTGGTCCTGCTGGCCCTGGTCCTGACACAGCCAAGATGCTGTTGGACACCTGGGCACGCACTGGCTCATTTTCTTCACACAGATAGAGAAGTGGGCAGCAAGCTTATGTTGGGGCTGTTAATCTAACTGTAAATTGTAATTTAATAATGGAAAATATTAACTAATTGGTCTTGATGATTCCAAATAAAAATCTAATATCCTTGTGCCTCTCTTCCCAACACTTCATCTTAAGTTTGTGCTCTTAATGCTCAGACAGAGGAACAATTAAACAGCCTTTTAATGTATTCCCTCAGGAGGACACAATTTCCATTAACCACAACTGGGTGAATGGCTGCAATGTGGCTCTGATGTGGTGCTTCCTGCAGGATGAGTTAGCAGCTGTACAACGGGAAATCAACGAGTGGAAGGACCCTGTGGATGATTGGCACCTACAATGCCAGGTATGACAATGTGATCCTTGTCTCTCTGACTCTATTAGGTAACCAAATATTGCAGAGAGATGTTGCACCACCTTTGTAGAACTCTGAGACACACAAGTCCTTAACGTTATATCTGGAATACATGTTTCATACAGAGGTAGGAACTAGTGACACCTCATTTTGTAGAAAATGAAATACTACTGTGGGCAGTCAGGAAAAGGCTTGTGCTAGTGTGCATTTACCATGTCAAGGAGATTAAGATTGTCTGGAAAATTAATGTTTCAAATGCTCTTCTTCAACTGTCAGGTAAGCTTTTGTGAGACCTCACCCTGCACTCTTTCATGTAAAAGAAGAACTGTAAGACAAACTCCACAGTAATGGTCTGAAGAGCACTTATGACAAAACGACTGGTCTGAAACAAGAAAAATTAAGATGGCAGCAGGTTTCTGCAGCTGCACAGTACAGCTTTCAGAACCCCATAGCAGTACAGAGCAGGGTTGTGTCTTGTATCCTTGAGTACAAAACAGAAATGTATTTGATTGCTGCTGCTCATTTGACACCATTCAAAAATAATTTCAGAAAACACAGCAATTTATTACTTAGAAGAGAGAAGCTGATGCTTTTGGGGTATTTCAGGTAAGGTAAAATAATGCAGTGCCATTGGGGAATTACAAAAAATATGTTTAAACCTGGTTGTTCCTGATTCCACAGTTACTCGCTTGGTAACCTGTGGTTTTGTAATTCATAATGTAAATGCGATAGTTATTCCATTTCAGTGCTGGTTTGTTTCTTACTTCTCCAGCTGATCATGAAGTCCTGCACTGGCATAGACTACAAAGAGTTCTACAACTTCCTCAAAGTTATTGCAGAGAACAGGATTTCGGTGTTGGAAAATGGCCTCGATGATGAAGCTTCAGCCAAGAACACGCCGAAAGCTGCCATTTCTACCTTGGGCATGCTCCACGCAGTGTTTGATTTGAAGAGGACTGTGAAGGTGTTAACATCATTGAGTGCTAATGAAGATTTCAAGAAGCTGGACCTGACCTCGCTTTCTCCACCTCCGGAGGCATTGCTCCACCACTTGAAAGCAGCGATCGATACAGCCCTACTCTAACCTTCCTATTTAGTCAGGGCTTTAGAAGAGGAATCGCTGAAAAAATGGGTGTTTTGTAGAAGAACCCAACTCCTCCCTGTTTAATAATAGCTGTGAAGTACAAAGAGCCTTTAACATAGAGTGGGGAGAGAGTAGATTCAAGTGAAAAATACTCTTGAGTAATTGGACAGGAACAAATTTGAACCGAAGTCACGTTAGGCTTATCCTTTGAGCCCTGCTGGTGCAGGAGAGGGAACAGAAATTCTCTGTAGCTCAAGCTTGGGTCTGTCAGAACTGGACACTGATATAGCTGTGGTCTGCACCATGTTCCCTCCCATGGCTCCAGCAGGTAAGCTCAGCTTTGTCTGATCACAGGTGTAAGATTTATCCTGCTTCCAGGTGCAGCTCAACTATTCAGTAGAGGTTTTTTTAAGGGGCTTTGGCTAATTCACTTCTCTTGAAGCCTGAGCTGGCTCAAGAGCTGTAGCCTGGACGTGGAAGTACCAGCTGTACTAGTGGCATCTTGCCACGGCTGAGTCTTAGGTAGGGTCAAGCCTTTTTACACCTCCAAGATTTAACTGAACACAGTGATCAGGAACCTAATTGCAGACTATTTGTCACTATTAATTTAAGCATATGATGCAGCCAAGCTCAAAAAGGGGAACTTGGGTATACTCTCACATTTCCACACCCTATTTCAAGGCAGGGAAACTAGCAAGTAGCCTTGTATTACCCATCTCCTAATCCATCTCCCATGTCTACAGACATGGTTTAGTCATAACCCAGCAGTGCTGGGTTGAAGGTTGGATGTAAGGATCTTAAAAGTCTCTTCCAACCAAAGCTCCTCTGATTCTGTGAAAAGCCATGCTGCTACCACACCAAACAGCACCTCCTTGCATGGTTACAGAGCACAATTTGCAACCTGAATGCTACCCTTGGGCTCAAAACAGCGTCTTCCTGGCAGTGTATCCCACTTGCTTTTACTGGTTGATGAGAAAGCCTAGAAGCACAAATGGCTGCACACTGTTACCTTAGTCACCTCTTTTGGGGGCTTCACTTGAATTACTGCTCAAGAGCTTCCTCAGTCTTTCAACAGGGTGACCAGTAAGAGCAACTGATAAACCTGTAGGTTTAGAAAGTGCAATAGGTAGGCTGAAAAAAAACAGACCTAAGCACATTGTTTTCTAGATACTCCTGTGACATTTGTATGTGCATGTAGTTTTGCATGTCCTCTCTTTTCTAGTAGAAACTCTGCACTTTGGAGTGGAAAGTGGTACCTGAAAGGAGAAAATCAATATCTAGAACATGGAGTGATGTAGGATAAAAAAAAAACTGCTTTTTTTTTTTATAATAGCTGTGATTACATCTCAGTGATTTAACCTTCTGGCAGGGTGTTTCTTTAGACTGGAAAAGGGCCAGTTGTAAGCAAATCCGAACTGAAAAGTTCACAGCTGTTCTTCAAGCTGTTTACATTCTCAAGGACAGGCAGCTGGAGCTTGCCTCTTTATGGAAGCATGAAGATCTCCTAGAGGTGAGGAATGGTGAATTAAAGCTGACAATCAGTGGTGGGTATGGCTGGAGCTATAGGAGCTCAGTGGGCTGAGGTTTAGCAAGGGTCCTGGCCTCAGGCCACTCCAACCACCTGCACTGCTCCAGGCTAGGGCAGAGTGGCTGCAAACTGCTCGGGGAAAAGGACCTGTGGTGGTGGTTGGTCACTAGTTGCTGGAGATGAGCCAGCATGTGGCAGAGAAGGCCAAAAGCATTGTGGCTTGTGTCAGCACTGGTACAGCCAGCAGGACCAGGGCAGGGATTGTCCCCCTGTCCTGGACACTGGTGGGGCTGCACCTCAAATTCTGGATTCAGTTTTGAGATGCTTACTGCGAGAAGGACGTGGCGTGGGTCCAGAGAACAGGAGTGGAGCTGCAGAAGGGTCTGGAGCACTAAAGCTTGGAGGAGAGGCTGAGGGAACTGAGTGGGTTGAACTGGAGAAAAGGAGGGTCAGGGCAGACCTTGCTTTCACCAGCAACCTTGAATTTCAGGAGGTTGGAGTGAGATGGAAGTTGGTCTCTTCTCCCGAGAAATAAGTGACAGGATGAGTGGAAACAGCCTCAGGTTTTGCTGCGGGAAGTTCAGGTTGTCCCTAAGGAGGAACAATTTATTCTGCTAAAGGATTGAACAGGCCTGGCCCAGGCTGCCCAGGGTAGTGGTGGAGTCCACAACCCTGGAGGGGTCTGGAGGTGGTGGAGATGTGAGGGACAGAGATTAATGGTGACCTTGTCAGAAAGGTCTCTTCCAACGTGAATGATTCTGTGAAAGCACGGGTTTGGTCTTGCAACTCTCCAGTCTTACTGCATGCTGTGCAACTGGGCACCAACCACTTGAAACACTGCACTTTGAATGATACCTTCATTTCACATCCCATGAAGCTGGAGCTGCTCAGCTTTGCTGTGTAAAAACCAGCAAAAACACAAGTCTAGCTTTTACATCAGGAACCCAGGCTCAACTTAGACACTTTCCTCACCAGCAGACTCCATCCTCACCAGGATGAGTTTGGGGTGAACCAAAATCCAGGCAGCAGTTCTCAGGGAAGAGGCATCATTTCTGCACTTAGTTCCACAGAACATCTTGAAGGAAGAACATGCCCCATCCCTGAAGTGTTCAAAGTCAGGTTGGATGTGACTCTGGCCAACCTGGCCCGGCGAGAGGTGTCCCTGTCTGTGGCAGGGGGTTGGAAGTAGATGGTTTTTAAAGTCCCAACCCCAACCACTCTAGCATTCTATGGTAAGATAGGCCAGGATAGCTAAAGTGATAGGTGAGTCTCAGCTGCTCTGCTGTAGCTCTGAAGATAGATCTAACAACCCTCCTTCACCACTCTTAGTGTCTTTGGTCTGAGACGACAGGGTAAAAAAATAGTTGTTTAATTGCTGGAGATGGTCTTCAAGCCATGTTCTCCTTAGTGATTAAGCAGGGAAGAAAAGTACAGAAATTTGTTGTATTGATTTAATCTCTCTTGCAATTGCATTAGGAAATGAATTTGTGGTTCAGATTCTCCATTCCCATAAAGGATTAAGGCAGTAGCAGACCTGCACATAAAGTACAGTGGAGGAAAACTATTTCTTGGAATGCCAGAAGACAGCAATGAGATGGGAGTAAGAAGTATCCAAGCCTGGAATTTCTCTTTAAAAATTAAGCAGCTTTATTTAAATACAAAGTTAACTGTAAAACATATGTTAAGATACTCTCATACCAATATATTAACTATTGTCATCCATGTACTATTTATTAAAACATAATACTTGTGATAAATAGGAGCAAAGAGCCTGTAGAGTTTTCTTCTCCTAGAGTCACACACCTGGACAATTTAAAATCAAACAGTAAAAAAATAAAAAGCAGGTTAAAATTTTGCTCTAAGTGTGCAACTTGAGCATTGCTGGTTTTGTCTGGGATGAACAGGACCCTAAATACCTCTTCACCTTTTACAAAGGCAGCATAAACCCCTGCCCAGTTCCAATCCAGTTTGTCCCCCACTGACAGCAGTGAGTGGTCTGTCATCACCTAAGGAAAAACCCAGTGGGTCTGGTGGAGAACGCTGGGTGCTTTTTGTGTTTCTTCTCACTGGGATCTTGGATTTCTCACCCCAGGGCAACATCTGTCCCCTTCTCTTCAGCGCACGCCAAAACCCCACGGAGCTACAAAGCAGCACAAGCATGTCCAAGGTGCAAGTGTGAAATCCCTGAGATGCAACAGGAGTCCACGGCGCATAAATACACACTCGTGAGTATCCTGAAACAGTTAGTCCATAGCAGCTTTACAATGTGTTGAGTGTAGGCAAGGAGTAGACAAACCTTCCCCTTGGGGATATAGGAAGAGCCACCTCACGGCAGGGCCAGGTTGTTTAGGAGAGCACAGGTGGCCTCTCCTGTCTGCACCACATTCCTGCCAACCAGAAACAATCCCAACAGGACTGATTCTTCTGGTTTCATTTGACTGGTTTCTATAAAAGAACTTCCTCTGCCTCACATTGAGGTTTCAAGGCAGGGAAGGAGAAGTATAAAAGACTACTACAAAAGAGATGGCGGCCACGTTCCACGAGTAGATTCCCCAGCTCCTGTTGAAGGATTTCAGCTCATGGCATCCACGTGTCTGTGCTTTGTGTTCCCAGCTAGCCTAAGAGAAAGCCCAGCAAGAAACCCTCAGCTGAGAAAGAACCATTCTCCCCATTTTGACAGCAGCCAGGAGCAGTGTCATGACTGCTTCTTCATCCCACAGTGTTTGGTCAAGAAAGTGCATCAGGCTTCTTGCAGTTCATCAGGCTCAGAAGCTGTGGGACACATGGCAGTTCTCTCTCTGGTTGAGTCTCATCCTCTGTATGTGTTCATAGCACGACTGGGCAAAGAAACAGAGCAACCCGTTAAGGAGAAGTTTAGGAACCTGGGGACAAAAATCAGGTCTTTTGCAGACCATGTGTCTGCTGCCCTGAAGGTTAGAGAATTTACTTAATCTGCACATCTGAGGGAACTGAAGAAAAGGAGAGTAAAAGTCTCATGGGAGACCTCCTTGCTCTAAACAACTTCCTGAAATGCAGGTCAGTGCAAAGTGGAGGTCAACCTCTACTCCCCAGAGAGAGGAAATCAAGAGAGGTTCTTCTCCCCCTCCACAGAACTGCTGGAGAGAGCCCAGCACAGAGCCATGAAGATGATGGAGTAGAACACCTTCCTTATGAGGAAAGGCTGAGGGAGCTGGGTCTCTTTAAAGGGGTCACCCCTCAGTCTCCTTTTCTCCAAGCTAATGTGAAATGNTGGCAGTGCTAGGCTAATGGTTGGAGTCAACAATTTCAAAGGTCTTTTCCAACCAAAACAATTCTGTGATTATAAACTGAAGACAAACCTGTTCTGCAGGCTAGAAGCTGAATAACCCCTGCTAGGCAAAACAACAGCCCTCCAAAGCTCAATGAGAGTGTTACAGCTCACTTTGCTACTCAAGACTTAGGCAGCTCACAACTGTCACTTCTAAGAACATTTCTTTACCTCCAGTGCTGTCAACAGAAAGTCATAGAGTCCTCCTTGATTGGTGGGGTCCATCAAATCTCTAATCAGATGGATTTCAGCTCCTAGGTGCTGTATTCTGGGGAAGACAAAAAAAGAGAGATATCACGACTGTGACAAATCTCTGGGCACTGATGCCTCTGGGTTTATGTTTGCAATGAGTTTATGGAGAGAAGATCTAGAAGTCCATTGCTGATTCCTTCTGCATCAGCTTGATCTTATCACACACAGGAAAAGTCTAATTATTAGATGGTCAGTGTCAAAGACCTTCCTGGTCTCCAAACTACATCACAATGCCCCACTGAATGGGAAACAGAAGATGTGCTTTGTGGAGATGATGCCCTGAAAGCAGCAGTAATTGGCCTTCAGAGGCTTCACGTTCCTGTTTTCTACAGTGCTCAGAGATGTTATTAGGATCCTATTTCCCATGACAACCCTGAATTGTCATCTCACATAAGAGATGGACACTCAGAAAGTCATTAGCCACTTGATACCACGGCCAACACCAGCACATACCAACTGAAGTCCCAAAACAGCTCAGGAAAAAGCATGTTAAAAATCTTGTGGCTTTTGGTGGTGGGTTCATAGACTATTTGTCCTGGCAGTGTGGTTGATGAGGTCACACACAACAATGAGACAGGGAAATAAAAACATTCCACTTACTTTGCTCGGGATACAACATACATCAACAAGGGCAACAGGTCATCCATGGGGAGCTTGTAGTCCTTCTCTACCACCCGAGACACTGTGCTCTCTATCTCCTCATACGTCTTCTGGAGGATCACCAGCTTTTCTCTGGGATCCACTGTGGTGCTGTCAGTGTAAAAACAGCCACGTCAAAGATGTTTCCACCACACAGCTCAAGAGACAAGCAACAGAACTATAGATACTACTTGCAAACAGAAATAATATCATAAACTGTCTTTAAATGATCTTGCTGGCCCAGAAACAAATTTCTGCAAACATATTTCCCATAAAACTAAACATCCCCACTTGCCACTCAGAGGTGGACAGGGACTTACATGAGCTTCTGCAAACACTCTGTGGCGGACAGGAAACACTTGTCTTTGATAAGAGACCGCCTCTGAAAGAGAGACAAAGAGTTGTGCTTGGTAGGACCATCTCTCCAGAGCCAGTGGACCCAAAACAAGCCTGTTTGCTGACGAAATAAGGTTGTTGTAGACAGTGTTCTGTCTACATACTTAGATGTCTGCTGTGCCACTCTGAACACAAAGGTCTTTGAGACACCATCAAGGTGAGTACAGCTCTGGGGTCCTCAGCACAGCAGAGACCTGGAACGGGTGGAGCAGGGCCAGAGGAAGCTGTTCTGAGAGGGGAACCTGCTGCTGTGAGTTGAGGCTGAGATAGTTACAGATGTTCAGCCTGGAGGAGGCTCCATGTAAACCTTAGTGCTTAAAGAAGCCAATAAGAAAGATGAATAAGGACTTTTTAGCAGGGGCTCTTGTGACAGAAAAAGGGGTGACAATCTTAATCTAAAAGATGGAGAATCAGGTTGAATAGAAGGAAGAAATCTTTGATGCTGAGGGTGCAGAGACTCAGGCCCAGGTTGCCTTGAGGTTGCCGTTCCACATCAGGTTGGACCTTGGAGTTCTGAGCAATCTGCTCTGGTTGAAGATGTCCCTGGCTCACTGTAGGGAGGTTGGACTAGACGACCTTGAACAGTCCCTTCCGATCCAAAACATCAGATGATTCTATGACTACAAAGCAATTCCCATCCATGGGAATTCCTGTGTGGCAGCTATGGATCACAATTAATCAACACATGTCATGTAGCTCTGATTTCCATGTACAGTCTGCCCTACAGTTGCACAGCTGGAGCTCCATCACTAGCCAGCACTACCACATAGTCCAAACACCATCTCACTAACACAACAAAGCTCTTACTATTGTTTCTCACCTGGTTGGTTGTCAGGGTGAGATCCTTCAGAGGCCAGAGGTGTCTAGAAGGAGATTAGAGAGAGAAGATTCAGAAGGTAGACGTCCATGTCTTAACTTCACTCTAAGTCAGTTCTGACTTTCTATCTCCTCATTCAAGATATTGCTAACGTTGTCTGGGTTCATGAGGCTGTTTGGTCATCTCATTACATTGCTACAGGATAATTAATACCTCAGACTTATTAACCTGAGGGTGAGGTTCGATTTACTCAGATGTCCCTGTACTCTTCAAAGGAGAGTACTTTCAGGTTCAAATCTTCTCACTGAGTCTAGACTGAATCGAATTGCCACAGTGAGACTCTGGGTCTTCCACTACTCTGCTTAAGTTGTGGAGCTGCAGATGATGAAAAGCTCTTGAATCCTCACCTGTCACTTCCAAAGATGGATCTAGCTGCAGGAGTGGAGGAAGGACATCTGGCCTTTCCCTTGTCTTAAGACTCTGTGTCCACATTGTTACAGTAGATATCACTGAGTGGATTACAGCCCTTTCTAAGACAGATTTAGAAACTTACTAGTTGGTCCTGAGCTACAGAAATCCAGGAGCTAGAAGAGGATTTTCTCTACACAAAAATGAAAATTAGTGTATGCAGGATTAGCTTTCTACTAGTCAACATTGTCCTTCCAAAAAGTATTGCAGCTACTCCATGACAGGACATATGTCCTGCTCTACTGTGCCATGAGAGTTTCCCCAGCTGCCACCTTCCCCATTGGTGCCATGGGGTTGCATCCTAGGATGACAAAACTGTCACTTACTTCTGCACATCCAGAAACTCCAACAGCTTAATGTCAGGAAACAGACTGAGGTCCACAATCCCTTGGCAGTAGAGGTCATCTTCTCTTTCATGATAGAGCATGTAGAGCATGAAAAGCTCAGGGTAGAAGCATGGCAAGATCAGTGGCAGGACCACACTGCATGCCTTCTGGTCACTGTGGCAGAGGAAAGCAATGCAGAGTCCTGCAGTGAGACCTAAACCTTGACAAGAGCCACACAGCACATAGTGGAAGAGCAGCTTCTGTGACTGAAAGGCATTCTGCTTGTCCTCCCCTCCTTCCTCCTCCTTCGAGTTCAGTGTCATAACCAGACTGCAGTGATCTATCTAGCATTCAATCCCTAATGATTCCATGATTTCCATGTGTGTGGCCACAAGCTGAAGATGCTTATGCTGTAGGACATGACAGGGTACTTGCTCCACAAGATCTCCTTAGCCACTTGAAGAAACCTGAAGCATCAGAGACTTACTGTTCTTTCTAAGCTCTTTCAGTAGAGCATTTGTTATTTGTTAAGTGATAAAGACCAAATAAATTGAAGTAAAGCCCTTTTTCTGCTGCTTACTATCCCACCAACCACTGAGCTTCATTTACCCCAGGTGGATGCACAGCAAAGAGAATTCCAGACAAAATAAGAAGAGCTAAACAAAAATGCTTCTTCCTACACCCAAAACTCCTGGATCACCCATCATCCCTCTAATGGACAGGTTCCTCTGACTAAAACAAAGCACATGGTGGTCTCACAAACCACCAAACTGCTGGTGTGGCTACATACATCCCCCTGCAGCTTAAAGTTAACCAAACAGTGGCTACACAAACCTTGTACCCCCATCCACACACTTGGCAGGCAATTGGCCTTTCTGTTCCAGCGCCAGATGGAGCAAACCCCTAGAAGAGAAGCAGAACCAAGGTTTAGTTCCCTCCATCCTTGAGGATAATTAGTTATTCACAAGAGAGCTGCTCAGCCATCCTGAATTACACATGGGTGCAACCACACAATGGAACACCTTCATTTTTAATCACTTCCCACATCAGCTGAGTCTCAGCAGCACATTTACACTGCATGTCCTAACTCCTGTTGAGGCACAGAATCATTAGGGATTGGAAGGGACCTCGAAAGATCATCTAGTCCAATACCCCTGCCACAGAACATCAAGCTATTTTTCATTCACACATGGATATCAAACACCCCTGCTGTGTGCCCTGATATATTTGGCTGCTCTTGTTGCTCCGTGACGTTTTGCTGCTGATATTTGTGCTGGTCTAAATGAAATTTTGTGATGGGCAACAGCTCATTGAGCTGCCATAAGTCAATGAGATTTAAGTCACGTTAAAGCCTCTTGAAACAACAGGAGTAAGGTTTCCTAAGTCTCTATGATCTCAGCTATGGCAAATAACTCTTTACCTAACTCCACTCTGAGGCAACTCTTCCAAGAGACATCCTGTGAAATCTGAGGGTGGTAGATCACTGTAACAGGTTGCCTAGTGAGGTGGTGGAGGCCCCATCCCTGGAGACATTCAAGGTCAGGGTCTGAGTAATCTGTTCTAGTTAGAGATGTCCCTGTTAATTACAGGGAGTTGGACTAGATGACCTTTGGAGGTCCCTTCCAAAGCCAGCACATTCAGTGATTCTATGAAATAAATCAGCTCAAAGAATCATAGAATGTGTTGGGCTGGAAGGGACCTATTAGGTCATCCAGTCTAACCCTCTACAGTGATCTGGGACTTCAACTAAAACTAGAGCCTTGTCCAGCTTGACATTGAATGTCTCAATCAGGGGGCCTCTACCACATCAAAATGATCCCAATGCTCTACTCCACAAGCCCCTCTGAGCTCACACCAATTGGAAGGACACCACCTGCCTGACTTACTGGTAAAACTCCCATATTTTCTTTGCATAGTACTTGACTTCCTCTTGTGCCATAGTCAGCAAGTGTCTGTTGGCCCCAATCCCAGAGTATGTTGCCTGAAAAGCTATCATCAAGGCCTTCAGCAGCTTTCCCAGAGGGTGCAGGGAAGACTTCAGTGCCTGCACAACAGAAGAGAATTACATTTTACAAGTCAGCCCTGGCCATTAGCACAGAATAACGCAGAGAGGCCACCCAGCCTTCTCTTGTCAGCAAAGGAGAAAAAGCCTAGAGATAATCAACTCTAACTCTGGTCTATTTCTGCTGTCACAAGTGCATTCTCCCCCCTGCACATGGCAGAATTGCTGCTCTGATGAGATCTGCTGCAGCATTCAAGAGAAGGCACAAAAGATGCTTCAGGGAGAAGCTGGATGAGTCAAAACACAACCACTAGTAGTGGGCAGAAGTTTATGAATCATTTCCAGTGGCTGGTTACTCCCTGACATGGTCTGAGAACCATGAGTGAAGGTTTGTCATCACTTCCTGATCTGTGTATCTGTACACAAGATGAGAGACTGCACATCACAAAGGCAAACTGTCTTCTTCACAAGCACAGGTATTCAAATACAATGTACAGATTCTTGAAGGCAGCAGCAATGTCACACGTGCTAAGAGAAAGCAACAGAAAGCTGCTGTGACCAGTTTCTATGTCTGGTGGACAGATGTGGATCATTATGGTTTAAAACTTCACCTTCTCTAAATAACTCTGTAGTGACTCCAGCCCCTGGTGCTGCACAAGCTCTTCGAGAATATCTTCTGTCTTCCAGGACACATCTTCAGAACCCCTGGAAAGATGAGAGGTGATGAAGGAAAGCCACAAAAGGAAGCAGTGGGGTAAATCCAAATGGGTGTTGCAGGTAGATACCAAGGGGGCAAATAAGACTGCTAGAACAAGTGAATTTTTCTCTACCCTTTGCAGTGGAATTTGTCCACTGGCTTACACCATCTATAGTCATCTACCTTCATTGCCTTTGGCTCCCCTTACAACCAGCACGGGTCATGTCCTGCACGTGCTTGTCTGATCTTAGATGGCTTCTTAAAGGGAGGGGAGTTTGCTCTGCACCAGCTGATGGTGTCAGCTTCCCAAATAGAAGGGTAGCCAGGAGTGGCTGTGTCACTGCAGATGTTTACATTAATCAAATCCATGCTTAAAATAATCAGTCTCAACAGCATGACCTTAAATCCAGGCTCATATTTCATTGTCCTGTCTCCTGTTTTTGGGACCACCACTGCCAGAAAGACATTGAGAGGGTGAAGCAGAGACAGAGAAGGGCAATGGAGGTGGGGCTGGAGCACCATTGCTTTGAGGAGCAGCTGAGGGAACTGGAAGGGCTGAACCAGAGAAAAGGAGGCTCAAGGGAGACCTCACTCTTCACAGCTCCCTGAAATCCAGGAGTTGGAGCAAGGTGGGCTTGATCTCCCCAGGGAGAACAAACATCAGAATGAGAGGAAACAGCCTCAAGTTGTACCAGGGGAGGTACAGGTTAGCCACAAGGAACAACTTATTCTCTGAAAGGGTTGTCCAGGCCTGGCCCAGACTGATCAGGGTAGTGGCGGAGTCCACGGTCCCTGAAGTGGTTGAAAAAGATGCTGGGTGAGTGACATGATTTTGTGGTGACCTGGCAGTGTTGGGGGAACAGCTGAACTTGGTGGTCTAAAAGGTCTTAACAACCTAAACAATCCTGTGAGTCTTTGAGCAAAACCACTCGATAATACTTGGATTCCTAATTTTAAGATATGGCAGATCTTAACCTAAACCACCATCCTCTCTACCCAAACTCTACCTCCTCCACTGCAGCAGGGACAAGCAATAGTCACACCTTTGGCAGAAGAGGCACTCCTGAGACTTCCGCAGCTCCTTGCTTGTCTGTATGTGGAAGCCTGTGAAAGACTCCTCCATTTCTTCTTTGCAGCCAGAATGGATGAACTCTAGGAACTGGTCATAGATTCCTTTCCATCTCTTTTCTACTGGAAACTCCTCGAGACCCAGCTGACTGCAAAACATAACAAGGCATTAGGCTGCTCTCCATCCTTCCTCAATTATTTCAAGACTTCACCTTCACATATGGAAGGTTCTCCAGATAGTAACATAAGAACTATGGGAGCAGAGAAGGATGGCAGCACCTGACTGGTAATCTGATGAAAGGCAACACAAGTCTATTGTGCTGACAACAAGGTACTTTAGATTAAGAAAAGTTCCTGGGTCACAAGGATGTGAATCTTCGTTAGTAAGCTGATCCCAAGCTTTCTGCTCCATTTATGAATGTCTCTCAATTTAGATTATTTATTTCAACTGAAACCCTGCGGGAAAGACTTTGACAGCAAGAAGAGAGTTGAGCAACAAACACCAGTATCTAGTGCTGCTTCTACAACAAACTCTGATGGACTGAAATGTTTTGAAGTGGAAAGAAGAGGGAATGGAGCTGGTTTTTGGGAGAGGAATGCTCCTCAGGGGACAAGCAGCTTGTTTCCCCACTAAATGTCCTTATTTAGTTTAAACTGGCTGAACACAGGCCCTCCAGCCTGGCAACCAGAGCATCCCTTTGCAGGGTTCAGCCCTAGGGCCACAAATCTATGCCAAACAATGCGAGCTGAAGCTTCAGCTCAGTTACTCCTGCTCTGCAACCACACCACTGCCTGCCAAAGCAGCATCAGCACCCCATGAAGCTCTGATCCTGGCTCCACAACCTTCCTCCACATGGAGCACTACCCACTACCCTTTCTGTAGGGTTTGGTCAAGTGCTCTTTTAAGAAGAGTCAAACTACAAGCCACGAGCCAAGAAGTCAGCAGCTGCTGCTCACGCTTTGGTTATCCGGTCATCCAGCTGCTCGTTCGACGTGTTCAGGATGCCGTGTGTCTGCAAGCCTTGGCCCAGTTTGTTGGTAAAGGTTCCCTCCAGAATGAAGCCGTTGGCAAAGGAGAGCTTTCCCTGAGACAGAGAAGGAAAGGGTTATTCTGCCAAGATCTCATTAGCAAGAGGAAACAAGCTGGACCGAGATCTCAAATTCTCTTTTCAACAGCGACAGCAACGAAGAACATCTTCCAGCATGGAGGTGAACACCTTCAGCCTTCAAAGCAATAGGGTCATTAAGGTGACAGTCACCAGAGAAAACATGTCCTTACTGTGGGACGACACAGATAGGGATTCTGGAGGAGAAAGACTGTGCAGCCACAGAGGTAAACGTTCACACTGCACTTCTCAAATACCCAGTGTCTTGTTTTCTGGCTTAAATTTGACAACAGTTATTTCTAATGGAGATTGAACAGATGGGACTCCAACTTCTGCCCTGTTTTTCCTCCACTTGTTTAAACCATTGGCGAGTTTGGCCTCACAGGTAAGGGGATGTGTCACCTTAGATGCTTTCAAGAGGTTTGCTGCTACCAAGAAAAACCTTAACGTCTCTGAGGCAAATACAGAGGTAAAAACACACAGTAGCTCGACTCAAACTTAAGGTTTTTAATTAAACCAAACCCAAAGTCAAACAGTACTGAAACCAGCCTGGATTTGAATACAAGCCTGAAATCCTCGTGGCTAGTAGGAGGGGACACCATCTCTAGAGAGGCAAACAACAGACTTTTCCAGACTAATTGCTCCAACTGAACATTCATTTTAGAGGGTGCAGTTTCTGAGCTCCGTAATCAGTCTTTGCAAAATCCACCACACGACTCCACACCAAGGAAGATGATGACAAGTTCTTCCCCTCGTGACAAGTCAGTAAGTGACAAGGCTCATTAGCAATCATTAGCAAGTGTCTCTCTTGACATCCACTTGGTGTGATACAACCACACAGATCCTGTCAGACTCACCACACTGATGGTAACAAGCAGGAGGACTCGTTTTCCCTGCAGCAGGTCACTTTATGAGCACTTTGAGCAGGTATTTCTTTTAAAGACTGACTACAAAATGTTCGATGTGTTGGGGCAGTGTCTGGATTGTGAAATTAAGCTTCCAAGATGCCTCAGCTGTGCCAACGTCTCAGTTACAGCAGCGTAACACCGGTAATGCAGCCACGGTTGGTTCATGCATCATTTCCCGTGGCCCCAACCACTACAAAGGCTAAAACGTTTGCTCTGAGAACACAAAACCCTTCCCAACTGCAGCTGTTGAAGCACAGCCAGAAGTGTCCCACACACAACAAAATCCCCAAACCCTCAGCCTAAACACAACAGTGGAGGCCAAAACAAACACACAAAGCCCCCTGCTACTTGAAGGCTCTCACTGCAGCCTTCCTGCCACGAGTGAGGCTGCAACAGGAAGCAAAAACCCACAAACCCCAGGAAAATGCTATCTTCTGGGAGACTGGGGGAAGTGGAACAGGAGGGTATGAACTTTGATGATGCATCTGTCAGTCCTTCTGGAAGGCAAGCAAGGCTGAGATGAAGGAAGTGCTTACCTTTCCAACAAATGTTAGATCTTCCGTGAAGTTCCCTTCGTAAACAGAGTCATCTTCCAAGAGCAGGATCCCAGAGCCCTTCATTTGAAAGCAGAAGCAGTGAATATATGAGATGAACTTTGTACCTAACTCAAGTTCATCTAGAAACTGAACTACTTATGGGCTGAGATTCAGGATTCTGGATTCAAGCTCTCAGACTGGGATTCTCAGAACCTTTCTGAAAGCCCCATACAGCATGGCAGTGCTCAACAGGAGGAGATACCCTCGAGACAACTCATCAGGTGTAACAGCACAGAGGGCAAGTGCTGGGTAGCTCCTGGGTGGTCAGGAGGCTTTAAACAACAGCATTGCCACATCCATTTTCATGGAACGAGGAGAAAAGGCAGATTCCTATTTTAAGGAGAGGTACCAAGAACTGCCATACTGGTCAAACTCATGGTCCTCCAAATCCTGTGACCTTTAACTGATCTCAGCCAGTTGTGTCATTCTTTGCAAGCTGATTAAGATAAAAAGAGGAAGGCAGCTGCTGGGTGGAATTAGCTTTGTCCCTTCCTGCACATTTAATGGGGCTTTAATGAAGTATTTGTAAAATAACTTGTTCCATTACCTTCAAGTTCCCGCAGCTCCTTGCAACCATTTAAGGAGACATTTAAGGGAAGGAACAAGACACAGAGCAGATGCAGAATGATATATACCAATAGGGGAGGATTATTCTGGAACATGGAGCTGTTGGAGCACGACCAGAGGAGGACAAAGAGGGTTGGAGGACATCTACTAATGGGGACAGGATGAAAGAATTGGGACTGTTCAGCGTGGAGAAGAGAAGGCTCCAGAGGAACCTTCTAGCAGCCTTCCAGTACCTGAAAGGGCTACAGAAAAGCTGGAGAGGCACTTTATATGAAGGACTCTAGTGATAGGACAAGGGGGATGATTTCAAGCTAAAAGAGGGGAAATCTAGGTGAAATTCCTTCCTGTGAGGGTGCTGAGGTACTGGAACAGGTTGCCTGGGGAGGCTGTGGCTGATCCATCCCTGGAAGTGTTCAAGGCCAGGTTGGATGGGGCTCTGGGCAACCTGGTCTGGTGAGAGGTGTCCCTGCCCATGGCAGGGGCAGTTACAACTAGGTGATCTCTGAGATCCCTTCCAACCTAAGCTGTTCTGTGATTCTAGCAGTTTGGGCCTGGAGGTTTATACAGATCCCACACCAGACAGAAAATGTGGTTGCTTTGAGAGCTGTAACACATTTTCCGCTGGAATGGTTTTCTTGATGGAAATTGCCCTTTCTGGCAAAAACAAAAGGTTTCCAAGGGAAGCTTCTTGGCCTTACCAATTTTCCACTAGGAAACCTGAAGTGACTGCTCCCCACCCGGAAGCCTTTTGAAGTTCAAGGAGCCTCAGGCAGCTGGCACACCACAAGACAGCTTTAATTTGGATTCCCCGCAGAGGGGAGTTTTTATGGAAAGCCCTTCCGACCAAGTTTCCATGCTAAACATTTTGTCCTAATTTGGTGAGTGGGGAAGGGGTTGTTTGTTTTTCTAAGCACGTATTTTTCATGAGAAGAAATGCTTTTCTTTCCAAGCTGGTTCTAGCAATGCCAATCCCTTCAGCTTTCCCTACCAACACCTAAACTTTCAATGAACTGGGCAAGCCAGCTTGTCATAGGTAGGCTCATATTGGAAAGGTAAAGACTTGATGGTCTCTTAGATGATCTCTATGACCCCTTCCAAGCTAAACCACTCTGTGATTCCATGAAGTATCATACACAACTTCATAGCACTTTGTGAGTTCTAGTCTATAACTGTGACCTGATGGACAGTAGTGGTGATGGTCTCGCACTAGTTCCTACCTGCACCTCAGGAAAATGAGACTTAATCTAGGCCTCAAAAACATCATCACAGTAAAATATCAGTGATTACATTTTCTTGCTTTCTATTTTTCCCCAAAGTTTACAAAGTGAAACCCTAACCTTGCCCTTGATGTACCATCAATCTAAAAAGTCCACTGAAGGTGGATACTCACCACCATTTTATCAGCATGGAATGTCCTCTGATAGCAGACACCTGACTGGGTTACTACAATGCCTTGTCCATGCTTGTGATCATCAAGCCATGTCCCTATGTATCTCTCCCCTCTGGAATGCAAAAGAAAATGAAACACAGACCACTTCATTGTCAAGTCTCCCCATCAAAACACGAAGTACAATAAACATGAGGTGCCACTAAAGGTACAAAATTACCCAGAACCCAAATCCATCGTTACCTATCTTTGTCTTCCCAGACTCCATAGCCATTCTTCTTGTCATTTTCCCACTGCCCTGTGTATTTAAATGGATGCTCAGCCGAGAGGTTCTCCAGTATCCCAAACCCTTGCCGTACATCATCTTTGAAGTAACCTTTGTAGACCATGTCATTCCCATATCTGCAGGGAGGGAGACAGATGGAATTTGAGATGGTGCCTGTTTGTGGTTGAGGGTTGTAGGGCAGACAGTTGGACTTGATGATCCTGAAGGTCTTTCCCAACCTTGATGATTCTATGATACCTACTGGAGTAGCATAGTGAGTATATTGGGCTCATCTGCTTGATAAATATTCCCTATATTTGACTGATAGCTCTGGAACTGGCAGTTGTTCACCATTAGGATCATGCATCATCTAATCTTGTCAGTCCACAGATAGTTTGCAGTGTTATCAAAGGAGGCAGCATTACATTAATCTTGCAATTGTCCTGGGAGAGGCCACTTAATCCTTGACCCCTCACTGGTTAATCCAGAGTGGAATTAGATAACATCAAACCAGAAGCCAGATCTGCCTTCACCTTTCCACACTCACCTTTTCTCCTTAGCTCATCCCTGAGAGAAGAGCTCCCATTAGATCTGTCCATGCTGGCCAGCAGATCTTCACTGCTAGATGATGAAAGCACTTATGCCTAGCAGAGCTCCCATCTATAATTATCAACATGGCCTCACATTTGACACTGGAGACACTACTGCAGTTTTACTCAGTTGATTCCAAGTTCCCCAGACATTTCTTCACGTCCTGTACTCTGAGTTTGACTCACAAAGAGCACAACAAGGAGGTCATAGGAAGGAAGAAGGCCTGTCCCATCATAAATAGCTGGAAGGATAGGCCACATGTTCTCCTCTGCCACAGTTGGCTCAATGAAAGCAGGGATAAGTATGTGCAGAAACAATGGGCAGTCCAGTTGGCAAACCTGTTTGGCCTCAAGCCACGTGTGACCTAAGCCAAGATGAGGATGCTGTTGTGCTCACCAGTGTGTAAATGAAGGAAGCTGGCCCTGTCCACTTAAACCCGTAGAAACCAGTTTATAGAAACTAGGACCTTCTGCTGTTTCTGGCTTTTTAAGTGGAAGGTAGATGGTGGGTAAGGCTGGGAGACCACCAGGTGCTCACAGAGCTTTATAGCCCAGGACACAGCCCAGCAGAGCTTTGAGACTGCAAGTGTACAAATTATTCTTTCCAGAAGCATTTTGATGAGTAAGAAAGAAAAATTTGGACTCCTCTTCTGAAATTATGCTCTGGGGTTCAGCTTAATTGAATGAGCAAGAGAAGCAAACTGGGAGAATCAGCTCTCTTCAGGACAACAGCTATGAGTCCCAGACCAACAATCCCATTCATCAGCAAGGACAAAGGACAATGGGTGCAAGCTGGAACACTGGAGGTTCCACATAAATATGAGAAGACACTTCTTCACGGTGAGGGTGGCAGAGCACTGGAAGGGGCTGCCCAGTGGGTTTGTGGAGTCTCCTTTTCTGGAGATGTTTAAAACCCACCTGCATGTGCTCCTGTGTGACTTGGTCTAGGTGGTCCTGCTGTGGCAGGGGGATTGGACTAGATGATCCAATCCTTGATGTCTGTGATTATGTGATTCTATTCTACATGAGACAACATGGTCAGGGTAGACAGAGTGAGCTGTGTGTTCCACCAAGTCTGTCCAGGGCTGGTGGCCCACCATTGGCTCTGCTCTGCACCCACAAGCATGAATGTAAAACTGTATTTTCACCTGTAGGGTACAGAGGACATCGTGGCAGGTCACAGCTTGTAGATAAGCTCTAACTATATTAAAGCTCAGGAGACTCAAGGATTGTGAAGAAACTGCATGCCCATCTCCAAAGGAAGAGCTTCTGATGTCTGAATTACCCTGGGATTAACACTAAGCCCTTGTCAGTGAGGTGGGAACATTGAATACATGGAGTTCCCTTTCCCCCCCCAGAGTCCAGCTTTGGGTTTTACTTACTCACAGATTCCATAGCCTCTCATCTTGCCCTCGTACCAGTGGCACTTATAGCAGTCATAGCGGTCTTCAGATCTGCGTGGGACAAGGCATATTCCAAACCTACAAGGTGGACATGGCAGAGATCAGCATGGAAAATGGTGGATTACTTCTACTGAATGAAGTTTAAAAACTTGGGAACTCAAGACTGTCAAGCTGTTTGGGTTCAGCTCTATCTCTGAAACTATTTCGAGGTGTTGGCACACTTGCTCCAAGGAAGAGCTCATCTAAGAGAAGAGGGAATGACTCCAGGTTGCACCAAGAGAACGTTTAGGTTGGACATGAGGGGAAAAATTGTTAATGGAAAGGGTCATGAAGCCTTGGAACAGGCTGCCCAGGGAGCAGGGTTACATCACCATCCCTGAATTTGTTTATAAGCCATGGAGATGTGGAGCTTAGGGACATAGTTTAGTGGTGGGGGGCTTGGGACAGTTGGACTCAATGATATTTTACATCTTTTCCAACCTATGGATTCTATGGATTCTTGTGGTCTGCAGCTACAACTTCTCACTGCTTCTACAGAGCTACTTTCAGTGTTGTTGGATTTTCCTCTTTACCTTTCCCCAAGTTTAGGAACTGAGTTCAATTACCAAAGCAGTTGCTTTGGTTCAAACAAAATGTCCTCTTAATCCTGACACAAAGTATTTGAGATATTCTGTCCCCTTTAAAATCCCAATGTGTTCTGCAACTCACATAGAAATACAAAATCTAAGAGTCTTCTTAAAAAATAAATAAATCAGAAGCATGGTATTCTAATTCCATACTATGGTTTCTTTGCCCTGAAAACTCTTCACTTATGAGAGGTTTTTAAAATATGTCTAGAAATATATTTTTAAGCTATTTCAAATGAATAAATACACTGAGATTTAGAGATCTGGGGTCAGATTAATCCAAGTGAAGAGATGTTTGTATCCAAAAGAGTCATTTGCACAGTCCTTCCATAAGATGCCCCAGACCTCTGTATGGAACCACTTCATAGCTTATTTCAAAAGCAAGAAACAACCTGTTTTTCCAGGCTTACCCATGCTCCAAGCCCTCTCTGAAGTCTCCAACATGGTTGCGTCCATCACGCCACTTCAGTGTCCCCCTGCAAAGTGAATCAAGTGTTAAACTCAGTAGTCCACCACCCACAATTCATGGCTGCAACAGAAGGTATCAAAGCACAGCCTAGAATCGGAGAACATCAAATGATTTACTCATGAAACAGACACAGAAGTTCTCCAGGCACCTCTGGGACCTTGGTTTTCACTGTAAGGATTCAATACCATAGTGTTTCCATGCCCTGGAATGAGTGGGAAGAATCCTAAGTTCCCTGATACCAAAAGCACTTTGTAGAGTTGCTGGGTCATCCACTTAGGACCTTGCACGTGTTCCTTTTGTGCAGCATGTGGTGGAGCCAGCTCAAGTTCCAGCACAGACATTATAGTGACACCATGGTCCACAGCTTCATTGTGCCAGACACTACTGCAACAGAAGAGACAAGCACTGGCCTAAAGGGATCATATCTTCCCATCTGTTTTGTGTGGGGGCTGCAGAAACAACCACACGAGGTAATGCAGTCAACGCAACGGTCATATTGCTGCACGGCCATGCCCAGTTGCGAATGCGATGCCCTCCCTCCTGGTCTCCTTCTCCACCCACACCCACTCATTGTTTTAATTCTTGCATCATCCCAGACAGAGCCAGCTCCCTGCACATTCCTCAACCAGAGACAATAGACCATGGTGGTGCAGAACCAAAACCATGACGCACTGGTTTGACTTTCACCGAGGTTGTTGCTTGAGACACCTACACCAGAGAGGCATTTTCTCTGCTGTTTTACAGGGAAGAGGTCAGGTGCATTTTAAATCCATGTCAAATGCACCTCCTTTTGCTTTGCTAGTACAAACAGTAGCAGAGAGCAAGCCAGACAGAATGCCAGCTCCAGCCATGGAGACAGTCCAAGCTGCTTCTCAGTGGGAGTGTCTCCTTTCCTCCACACCAGGTCACCAGGAGTGCTGGGACACAACAGTGAAGAACACAGATGTTTTTGTTGAAGAGCCCTGACTCTCACTGCTACAGCTTTCAGCTCATGTACTTTGCATGCCAGCCTCTCCTTCAGAGGTGGCCAAGCCATCAAGGCCACCTCTGCGGCTCTGCAACCTTGCAGTAGTAGCAAATCACAGAGAGGAGCAATGTCAGGAGCAGGACATCACAATTAAGCAGTCAAAAAGCCAGGCACCAGAAGTGCCTGAAGTCATTTAGTTCTGCCACAAATTTCCTGGGATGCTTCAGTCCAGTCACCTAATCTGAGGTGGCAGAGGAATTTATTCACCTCATTTGTCCAATGCTAAGACAAGAGGAGGAGACAAAGAGCAGCAGGAGGCACTTGTCCTGAACACTGTTGTTCTCAAATCTCTGTTAGAAGTGCAGGTGAAGGTGGAGATGATGCAAAGAACTGCCTCAGACATAGGTCTAACCCAATTACACCTGTCTGGAGAGGGCCATTTTACAAGGGCATGTAGCGATAGGACAAGGGATAATGGCTTTAAGAAGGTAGATTAGATGTAAGGAAAAAGTTCTTCACTGTGAGGGTACTGAGGCACTGGAACAGATTGCCCAGAGAAGCTGTGGATACTCCATCTCTGGTTCAAGGACAGGATGGAAGAGGCTTTGAGCCGCCTGGACTGGTGAGAGGTGTCTCTGCCCATGGTAGGGAGTTTGAAACTAAAGTTGACCATTAAAGTTCCTTCCAACTCGAATCATTCTAATGGTTAGTGCATCCCTGGGGAAAGGCACAATCTCTTCCTTCTTGAAGGCTGGATTTGATGATCCTGGAGGTCCTTTCCAGCTACAATGATTCTATGATTCCACAGAAGATTCAGCATTGAGCTTTTGATTTTGGATAGTCTCATTATTTGAAGGCACCGAGACTTCAAGCTGAGTCTTTACATCCTTTTCGCTTCAATAGCAGCTGCAAACACACAGTGTAAACTCAGGATGTACAAAACTGCCAAATGAGACTGTTTTGGTGCCTGAGGAGGTTGGCCATCACACTTTCATGTTCCTTCATAAAACCTGAGACCATACTTTGTTCTATGTGGAAGAGATTTTGTCTGGGACCATTCAAGGCTTTGATGGAACAGCTCATTTTGAGCTTCATGTGGATGTAGTGAACAGTTCCCACATTCCCAGGCAATGCATTTAAGCCTCTTCTGTATTTCCTTTTCAATTAATCTGATAATAGATTGGGTGTTAAAATTTACTTTGGTTGCAGAGGATAAAACTTTTCTCTCCTACACAAGCAAAGGCTTTCTTCTGGACTTTGTTTTCTGTGAGATTGTTTTTTTATGTCATCACAGTATTAAGATTTTATGCCTCAGGCCAAGATCTTGAAAATAAACATTAGCTCAATTCTAAGTCCTAATTACAGGTGTAATCCAATGCAGTGCCTCCAATGTGGTAATTACCACGTTGTTAGAGGCAGACCCTACAATTTACTGCATAAACCAGTATCACTAGTGAGGTATCTACAATAGCTTGCATGTTAGGACTCAAGCTTTGATTAAGCCTTGAAATGAAGCATATGTGCCCCAATTGTCCCCTGAATCTCCTCAGAACCAGATTTGCTTCTGGAAACATATGAAGCAGGAACCAGGGAGGCTTGAAGATCACCAGACCAGAATCTGTGGTCCAGGTCTTCAGCATGGGATGGATCACCCCACGTCCACTCTGTGGCATCCATACCTCCACCCATGCATCCGCTAGATCCAGGTAGAGCTACACTGCAAGCAGGATCCATCCTGGCACATTCTTGCTTAGGAAAGGAACAAAAAAGGCTTCTTACTTGCCATGTGGCTTTCCCCAGTGCCACTCGCCCTCGTAGGTTGCACCTTTGAACTTGCCCTCCAGCCTGAAGACGTAGGAGAAGAAGCGGCGGGACGGGGGCTCAGTGCCTTCTCCAGTCTTGCCCCACAGTGGAAAGTCTCGCTTCCCATTCAGTGCCTGGCGGACAGCCTGGTTCAGCTTCCACTGCCAGACAGCCTGGGGGCAGAGGAAGAGGAGTGATGCAATAACCACTGAAAAAAGTCTAACAGCTCCAAACTAAAGATGCATGAGAAGCAGCAAGAAGCTGTTGGGATCCCATTCAGGTGGCCAGGCTGGTGATGGCCCAGGGAAAGCATCAACAGGTCTAGAGCATCTACATCTTGAGTCCTGACAGTTGGACACTGCACCAATCATCACAGAATGGCTTAGGTTGGAAAGGACATTAGAGATCATCTACTTTGACCTCCCTGCCATTGGCAGTGACACCTCTCAACTAGACGTAAACACTTCTAGTGAGGAGGCAGTGTATAACATTTCCACACCTTTTGAGCCTGACTGGTCTTAGCACAGGACCATTCTGATGGCTCTGTACTGTTCCAAGCTCCCCAGGCTGACCACTTCCAGCACTGCCTATTTTTCATCTGCCACAGTTGTCTAAACCACCTCTGGCCATCTAATACAGGATGAGCTTCACATAGCGGGGAAAGAGCCTCCAAAAAAGCTTCCAGCTCCCCACATTACTTATTATTCTACTTTAAATAATTTTTTAAATTACACAAATCACAGAGGAAAAGACTTTGGCTGCATCCAAGCAGGTGTAGAGCCCACTAATATTGTTTTGCTGATCAGGAAGCTAAAATCAGGAAGCTTTATGGAACTTCAACTTCTACTCCTTAGTCACGGTTTGCCTCCACTACAGGGCAGCTGCTGCCTCCTCTTGCCCTGTTTCAAAACTTGGTGCACAGCACCTCAGGTGGGACAGAAACACCTTCCCTACTGCAAACCTTCATCTGAGGGTCCTTGGTAGCGAGAAAGAACGTTTCTTCTGGGGTTACAATGCGGAGTCCATACCTGTGAAACAAAAACTGTATGAAGACTAGAAAAACACATTTCTCAGTCAAACAGCAGTTCCTTCTATTTACATTGTTTTTCAGAAGCTCACGGTGCTTTGCAGACAGTTTTTCCTTCTCAATAACTACTCATCCAGGTATTTTGCCCTCCAGGCTTGGAGCCCAACCATATTATTATTATTAATTGATTTCAATTTGTTAGCAAAGACAAGTAATGCAAGTCCAAGCTGCTGTGATCTCATCTGAAACCTGCTGCAGCTACCCATAGCCCAGAACCCAGTCCTGCTGGGTGGAAAGGACATAGGACAAAGTTTTGAATCATTTTCTCAGTTTCACAATCGAGCTGAACACTTGGGCTCTTTTACCCTCCCAGAGGAAGAAATCTTTCACTTACGGTCCTGGAGCTGACTTCTCCCTGCAGTTTTCATCTACCCACACAAGCTTTAGGTCAAAACTCTGAAAGCTGTTTCCCTAGAACAAGAGTGAGAAGATGTTTCTCTTATCAGTCCGTTGAACAGCAGAGCAAGACTGCCAGCACTGTAAATTCCCTCTTTAGTGGTCCAATCATCTATCCCACACCACGATAACAGACCCCAGACACTGAAGAAACATAGAAGAAAGAAGGAAGTTCTTACTTGTAGGTGGTGTTCCATCATGTCACAGCTACAACTAACAGTAACAGACCTTTCTAGATGACACTCATCTCTACAAGTGTTTTTTCCCTATCACAGGACAACACTCCCAAATCATCCCTGACACCCACCTATGCCTTTGCATTGCCTGTCTAGCTAGGTATTGGAGTCCAGACAGCACAGCAAGTGGTGGCCCCCAAGCACAACAACTGAGGAAGCACTACTCTGACCAACACTCCACTAAACAGAAGAGAGTGCATTTAGTATTAAATGTCCCAAATCTCAAGCCCAGAGGTCCACACCACAGACCTGCGGTCTGTAAGGAAGGACTTGGCCAACGTTAGGTACTAGCACTATGGGGTTCACCACGAGTAAATCATTGGTTTATCTACAAGATTTGATAGAACAAGAACTGGGAAAAGGATCAGATTCCCAGCACCAGAGCCCTCATTGCCAGACTCCAAGCCAGCCAGTTAATCCCAGTGCAGTTATATCTGCCTAACCCTCAGTAAGTCATAGCAGGAGATGAGACACAATGGGTGGGAAGCATTGACTGAACAGAGGTTCTATAGTGTTGACATTTCTGTGTGAGCTAGTTACCCTGTGCTCTTCTCCTACTCAACAGAGGCAAGGACATGATTCAACTCATCCTAATTTTGGCATCTAAACCAGGTCAGATAAACTACACCCAGACAGCACATGGTTCTCTCCCCGACTGTAAAGAGAGCCTGGGGGCACTTGCTAACAGCAAGATCACTTGCAGAGCTAAGAAATCTACAATGTAAAGTTGGAGGAGATAATCACCACCCTGTTTCCTCAGGCCTGGACCCTGCAAGTTGAGTAGGAATTGCTCAGCCATATCACAAGGGCTTATGTTTGGTAAAGACCTCTGAGATAGCCCACAAGGCAGTCATGTGTTTGGACACCTGAGGGGCTGGCACATGACTAAAGACCAAGCAGAGAGAGATGCACATCAGGAGAGTCCTGCTAGGTTAGATGTGCTGTCAGTAAAAGCAAGCCAAGGTGGACTTTGCTCACAGGCTGCAGAACTGCTTTTAAAACATCTAGCTACGTAGGGAGTCTGACACTCCCTGTCTACCCCACACCTAGCCCCCAAATCCCTGAAACAGCCCTGCAACTTCTACTCCCATGCCACTGGCAGAGTCAGACATCGAAGATGATGTTTAGCCCCATGTGTGAGTGCTTCCAGGGTAACAGTTTGGACCCTCAAGGACCCCTTTGAATAAGCAAGGACAGAAATCAGCAGATTTCAAATGCAGGCATGGGCTTGGGTTACTAGATTGGAGCTTGTTGTGGATGAAGAGCACATATTTACTGATAGGAAAGATATGTGGATGCTTCTTTGCCCTTCATCATAAGCCTTTCATTTAGTCTCCAGTGTAAACCACAGCTGCATGGACCCAAGATGAGGTTTTGCTGTCAGCCAAGCTCTGCTGCATTTGCAGCATCAAAGGAACCTGAATCCTGCTGTCATTTACCTGTGCTGCCCTTCCAGTCATAAAGTCGCAGAATCATAGAATCATCAAGGTTGGAAAAGACCTTCAAGATCATCCAGTCCAACCATATCCTCCAACCCCTAACCACTAAACCATCTCCTTTCCCTCTAAAAGATTGCAGGCTCACCTGAATTAGCACCAGGACATCATCAAAGAGCAAGATCCGGTCTGATCGATTCGTGCTGGCAGAGATGGGAAGATTTTTACTATCTTCCAGTAGCCTCCTTTCTGGGACACAGAGTATGTCCTGCAGCAGGAACAACAGAGATCATGATGGTAGACCTGGAAATGCCAGGATTTAGGAAAGACTCACAAGTCAAGCCAACTCCTGCAAAAGCTATTGGACTCATGACACAAGAGCGACAGCAGAACTGGAGGCAACACTCAACAACTAAAGCATCCAGTGACCAACATGTTTCTCACAGACTTCCATGCTGCCCTACTGCATTGGTTTCACATCCACCCTCAAATACCAGATCTATATTAAATTTCCTCCATCTGTAGCAGAAGCATAAGATGTCCAAAAGAGCTTCTACCAAGCCACTTTCCACATCTGTGACTCACCGTGAGTTTGTAGCCCAAAGATTTCCATAAGGACTTGGTAAAACAAGCTTCGTCCAAGACTTGGCTGATGAAAGACTCCAGCTTCATGTATTCATTGATGGCACTGATAACCACATCCTTTTCAGAGTTCTGATGAAAGAAGGCAGAACTTGAGCAATGTTTCATGTCCTGGCTGTGCAGGACATCTACATTCTGGGCTACTGCTTCAGAAAAAGCAGGGGCTATTTAATCTGAAGAAAAGGAGGCTGGGAGGAGGCCTTCTCACTGTCTACAACTACCTGAAAGAAGGTTGTAGAGAGATGAGAGTGGTCTCGTCTCCCATGGAATAAACAATAAGAGGGAATGGCCTCAGGTTGCACCGGGAGAAGTTTAGACTGGCCATGAGGAAAAACTTGCTCATGGAAAGAGTCATCAGGCCTTGGAACAGGCTGCCCAGGGAAGGGGTTGAATCGCCATCCCTGGACATGTTTCAAAGTTCTATGAGGTCTCTTCCAACCTTGGTAATACTGTGATCCTGTGATAAAGTTGTAGAGATCAGGAGCTTAGGGACAGAGTTGAGTGGTGGGTTTGGGACAGTTGTGTTCATGGTTGGACTCAATCTTAAAGAGTTTTTTCTAGCCTAACCAATTCCATGATTCTGTGATTCTCTGAATCCAAAGGTCTAATGAGTGTTAACCTTCTGACCCCATTTCATAGAATCATTAGGGATTGGAAGCCTCCTAAATCTAGCAGAAGTGTGCAACTTCAGGTCAGTTACTTGACTCTTTGAAGCTTCTCTATAAGATGTAGCTCATGTTATGCTGTAGTGACCACTGTTCGTTGGTTTGCGTCCCTCAGGTGACCTGCACTGGTTGCTGCCAGCCCAACTATCCACTGGAAATCATTTTCCTTCCAGTGTGCTTTGGATTTACTGACAACACCATAAAGCCCTGTGTAAACAAGTCAAACAACATCAAATAGAACTTCCTACCTCTTTGAGAGCCTCGTTCAGCTTGGTAAGGAGCAGTATGTACTGCTTGATGTGATCTCGCATAGGTTTGTGAAGAACAGTATACAAGGCCAGTGCCAGGGAGGTCTCAGAGGTGAAGTCTGTGAGGAACTGTTTCAGCACTGTCTTGTGGTGCTTCCAGGCTTCACTGCAAGATGATGAATTAAGACAGGTTTGTTAATTAGTTCTTCTGCAGAATGCCACTCCTCTGCTCTCTGAGCTCTCTATGCCTCTTCTCTCAGAGAAGCGTAGAGAGACTTGAAAGAGCAGGAGATAACGTTCTGCAAATGCATTTGCACACCAGACACACAGCAATAAAGATGAGACAAACAAGAGCTTCATTCATCCATCCCTCCCGCCCAGTGGTCTTTGCAAATAGCAATCACAGCCACAGACATGTAGAACATGAGATTCCTCATGGTTACACCATAATGGAGCGTGGTTACAAATGAAGCAGCCATGAACCTGCTCAGGTCTAGTGCTCATGGTTTCGATTTGATGTGTCCATCAGACTCTGAGAACATTCTGGGACAAGCAGCAGACATTTCCTGCCTGATGTCCTTTCTCAGGTCACGCCCCTTACCTGGCGCCCCTTATTTACAGGCTTCCTCTCCTATGAAAGGAAAGAGATCTCTAGAGGACACCTTTCAACAACTGCTGTCATGGTCTCAGAACGTTCAGGTGCAGCCAGTATGACTGTCCCATCGGAGAAGCAGCTATATGGAGATCACTGGGAGGTGCAGTGCTCAGTGATGCTCAGTGCTCCAGTTTAGGGTCTTCACCCAAGCAATACCAGTGTGTTCCTATCAGCCCCTTCCAGAAGCCTTTCTCAGCCCACTGACCTTTTGCTCTTTGTGGCATGTTCGAAGCCGTGGACTACAGCATAGTTGGCAAAAGTGACAAAGTATCTGTGGATGAGAAAACAATAAACACACACCAGCATGAGCCAGGGTCAGGTCTGGGCCCTCGCTCACTGCCACAAACACACTGAGGGGCTGGAGCTGGTCCAGAGAAGGGCAATGGACCTGGGGAAGGATCTGGAGCAACAGTGCTCTGAGGAATGGCTGAGGGAAATGGAAGGGTTTAACTGAAGAAAAGTAGGCTCAGGGGAGAACTTCTTGCTCTTCACAACTCCCTGAACTTCAGGAGATTGGAGCAAGGTGGCGGTCAGTCTCTTCTCCCGAGGAATGAGCAACAGGATGAGAGAAACTAGCCCCAAGTTGTGCTGAGGAGCTTCAGTTTGGATACTAGAATGATTCTGTGAGTAGCTATGAGGTTCAAATACAGAGAGAAGAGGTGTGTTGGGAAATGTTTAATCAGATCCACCTTTCCAGGAGAGGCAGAGACATAGCTGCTGTCCCTCTCATTTTCACTCATTCACTTTTGTCCCCTCTGCCAGTTCCTTGATTTAACTGACTCTTTCACTTTTGCACCAGTATCACCACAGGGAATTTAAACCATCCTGAAATTTAACATCAGCAGAAGTAAACTTGTGCATTTGCCTTGGAAAGGGAATCTACAAAGGCTCAGCTTGAGCTCTTCATCTCCAGATGTACGAATTTATACTGGTTGAAGGGAAAGACTCGGCTCTGCACTGCTGGTGGGAAGTTCAGGTGGAGCTGTCCTGTGCCACTGTGCCTCATCTCACACTAGAGGGAGATCGAGCCATGTTTGGTCAGCCAATGCCGTGATTTGATGCAGTGGTGTTTGCAGAAAAGTCCTGTGCAACGTCCAGACTAATTCTTGCTTATTGCATTTTCCTGGGGCACGTACGTGCAGACGAGTTTTAGGCCCCTGTGCAGCAGATTTGCTTCTACCTGCATCTCTGCAATAAGCACAAGATGTTGTAAGATCAGCGTGAGTCAGCACGAGTGGGCAGGAAACAGCTATTTTGGGGTTTCTTTCATGATGTCCAACAGAAACATTTTTTTATTTCAAAATGAGGGGAAATCAGATCTTAAGACCAGGTCTTAACTTCTCCCTTGTGTCACCTGAAGCCTCAGCACAAGTTTTCATCTTTTACGTTCCTCCTTAAGGCAAAGCAGGCTTAATTCACTAAGATCTGTGCCCAGAGGGACAACACACACTTCTCCAGAGCCCGGTCACATAAAGACAGACCTTGTTGTGCATCGCATTCTAAAACGATGCAGTTGAAGTAAAAACAAACCATAAAGTCCTCCTTCCTTTGGAGAAAATGCATCAAATCCACTACAACCTAGACTAGATGAACAGCAGGAAACATCATCCCCATCTCCTCTTCATGTGTGAGTGACAAATTGCACAGAATCACAGAAGCATTTTGTTTGGAAGAGACCTGTAGGATCATCAACTGTGAAAGCACAGGTTTGCACCACAGGTGACACAAGGCCATCTGGCCAAGGTTGGCCGCATTTACGGCCAACGCGATGAGTGGAGGATTGAACACTGCCCGATCTCATGCCACCCCAGCTGCCCACAAAGTGTTTTCCACGCTAGAACATCACCGCACAAGTCGCACACGCTGCAGTGCTCTCCGTAAACATTTCATTTTGCGCTGCAGACAGATGGGCAGCAGAAGTAATTCATTATAGAAGCAGCAGAATGTTTCTCATATCACACTCCATCCATCACTTGCTCTTGCGTGTCCCTGGCCAGAAGCATAAAAACGTGGTGCAAACACAGAATGTGAACTGTGCCTAGTCACGTCTTCCCATCCTGGCAGCTCAAGCTTCACTTTCATAAGTCGCTGATGGGCAAATTCTAACTCCTTCATCCTCTTCCCATTTTTAAGATGCATTAAAAAAACATCTGCAAGAAAAACTTCTGCCTTACGCAGGCATACTCACAGCCACGGAGAAATGCTACTTGGGATGCTGTCTGCACAGACACTACATCCTGTAGGACATGTTGTGAGCACGGGGTGCAGTCATTTCTCTGACCTGATGACTGAACGTTAGTGGACAGGACTGAACAAATGAAAGACACCAGTTAATTGCACTAAGCTACCGGTTAATTGGCAAGTTGGGTCCCTTACAGAAACATAGAGTTGTTTAGGTTGGAAAAGACCTTTAAGATCATTGAGTCCTACCACAAACACAACTGTCCCAACCCACTGCTAAACCCTGTCCCTAAGCTCCAGGTCTCCATGACTTTGAAACACGCCCAAGGATGGCGATTCAACCCCCTCCCTGGGCAGCCTGTTCCAAGGCACAATGACCCTTTCCATTAAGAAGCTTTTCCTCAGGGCCAACCTAAACATCCCCTGGTGCAACTAGAGGCCATTTCCTCTTGTCCTTTCACTTGTCACTTAACACTATTCCAAAATGTACCTCTGCACTTACTGGATGTAGAGGCTTAGGAAAAGGTCTCCTTTCCAGACGGTGTAAATGTCCTGGATGCAGAACGACTCAGAAGCGCTGGATTTTTGTTTCAGTATCCGGTAACTGTCTTCTGTGAGGTTCCAGAGAGCTTGAAATCGATCATTCAGGAGCATGAAGAGCTTGAAGTTCTCCTTCCCCTTCTGGTCACTAGGCTCTTTGAGGAACAGATGAGGAAAACAGGCTATCAGAAAGCCTTGACTTCAGGAAACCAACGGGAAATGGTGCCTGTATGTAAGCCAGCTCAATTTTTCAGTGTAAAACACATATATTCCTATAGGAGAACAACGCCAGGAAGGGAGGGAGATAGTGATTGTTTAGGATTGTGCTCCTATGAGTAATTGGCATGTGCTAGCCAGGTTAAGGCTTCATTCTTCCCGTTCTTGTGGGGCACAGAGTCAGGGCACAGCCTGTGAGGCTCAGCCTGAGCTCAGACACAAGCACTGGAGGAAAATGTTCTGCCTCTGGCTCAAAGGGCTGTTCCCAGTCTACTTGGAGGCCAGAACAAAAAGACAGTGACATGAGAGGGAACCACCCTATGGGTCTAAGCCAGTCACACCACTTTTGGCCAGACAGACTTGTGCATATTTATGTGAGCTTTTTATTTCAGTTGAGCTGCTCTGATTCTCTGCCAGCTCAGAACACGCTCCCACAGGTTTTATCCTCAAAGATGGGCATGACCATGGACTGAGAGCATACAGGAAGAATGGGCACTATCTAAGGGTAAGATGCTTTTTGGATTTCCATGCACCATGCTGGAAAAAAGCCTTGGAGCAAGTGTAGATTCTAGTACTCGTTAGAATCTAAAAACAAAGAGAACCACAGTCCTAGGCTTGAACGAAAGGCCACAAGCATCCTTTACAGTTCAAGATCATACGTAAAACATCTCTACATACCACTTAACTCCAGCAAACCATCCTCCAACAGGTCCTCAGCTATGGAGTTTCAATTTTAAGTCCCTTCAGAGCTGCGACAGTGACTGAAGACTAGAACAACAGAGAGAAGTCTTCTCTGACCTACCTGCCTGGAGCAGAGGTTTGAGGATGAGGGCATCTATCCGTCCCAGGCATGCTGAGAAGTTTTCCTCCACTTGGAGCAGCGATGCAGTTGCTTCAGCTGTGCACATGTCCTAGACACAACACAGAAGACACACATCAACTCCCTTGTGAGGCATCCATCTACCAAAGCTTCAGTACTCATTGCAAACAGTCAGCCTCTTCTGTGCTCGTTAAAAGAGGAAACAAACCCAACGGCTGAACATGAGCTGGTGTCACAGAAGACCACTGAGGCCACAGCCCATTTTCCTGATGCTCTAAATTGAAGATCTACTCAGGTAGGCCACAGTGCCTCTTCTACATGAATAGAAACACTCTAAATATCTTCACATTAATCCAGCTTAGGACCAGATTCATTCTCCAGAAGAAAATCCCTGAAGGACAAGGCAGTAAAGGATGAAGCACAGCACTCACCCCCACATCTCTCACCAGTTTTCTGCCTGGGTGCCTCAGTCTGCACCTTTTGGCAATAAAAGCTATCGCGTGGAGCTGCAGAGCCATGCCAGCCTGAACATCCAACCACCCAGAGGAACAGAGACTGGAGTGTACTCCTTTCCGAGGAGGACACTGCACTGCTGGTTTTGTCACAACTGCTGCGTCAACACGAAGTCCTTGCCCAACGTGGAAGTGGGAAGTACATATTAAAAACAAAAAAGGCAGCCAACCCGCGTGAGCAAACTCCAGTAGGTTCCTCTGTCCCAGGCTGACCTTCCAAATGAGATCTATCAGAGGAAGTGAGCATAGCCGGCTAACAGCCTGTTGTAAGAGACTGCTCTGGGAAAAGCTCAGGAGGTGAAGATGCCATGGGCAGAATGAGCTGACATGGCTAATGCCAACAAGAATACAGATTTCTGCTATTATTTTAGGTTTGAGAAGCAAACCAGCAAACTCAAGGGACTGAATTTAAAAATCATAGCATTATAGAATCATTTAGGTTGGAAGAGACTTTTGAAATCATCAAGTCCAACCATTAACCCAACTGTCCCAAGGCCACCACTAAACCTAAACTCCAGATCTACATGACTTTGAAATACATCCAGGGATGGCGATTCAACCCCCTCCCTGGGCAGTCTGTTCCAAGACCCTTTGCATTAAGAAGTTTTTCCCATGGCCAACCTGGTGTAACTTGTAGCCATCCTGTCCTGTCACTTGTTCCTTGTGAGCAAAGAACAACCCCCACCTCTCTACAACCTCCTTTCAGGTAGTTGCAGACAGTGAGGAGGTCTCCCCTCAGCCTCCTTTTCTTCAGACTAACCAGCCCCAGCTCCACACTTATCTTCAGCCTTGCTGTAAGTGCACTTCAAGGCTACAGCCACAACATTAAGCAAATGAGGAGATGGCATCATGCTGAAAGATTTACATTGCTAAATTGGTGGCAGAGGCTCTGCCATGGTTCTGATGGGCACCAACTAGCATGTCTCTCAGATAATACTCAGGTATGGTCCAGGGACCATTTGAAATTGGTAGGTTGCACATAGATGTGTTTGCTTTGGAGGTGAGGAGAAATTAGCTGTGTAAAGACCATGCAATAATCACTTGGCTGTGGGACTAGACCTAATTTATTCATCTTTGCACTTCTTTCAAGGAAAAGCTGAGTTTATGTGCTGGTGGCATACTCCTAAGACATAGTGAACTTCTAATCAGGTTACAGCAAATAACAGGAGAGATTCATTCTTCTGGTGTTAAGATCACACAACTGGTGAGAAGAGACCTTTAAGACCATCAAGTCCAACCATACATCCAGCACTGGGAGGTCTTCGCTAATCTGTGTTGCTCATGTCACATCTCCACAGCTTTTCAATCCCTCCAGGGATGGCAGTTCTGCCACTGCCCTGGGCAAGGCTTAGACGACCCTTGTTGGGCAGAAATTGTTCCTCATGGCCAACCTAATCTTCCTCTGGCACAGCTTGAGGGTGTTTCCTTGTATCCTGTCACTGGTTTCTGGGGAGAAGAGAAGCATTCCCACCTCAACTCAACATACCTTCAGGAACTTGTGGAATGATAAGCTCTCTCCTGAGCCTCCTTTCCTCCACGGTAAATGAGGTTACACATAGAAGTGTATCCTTGTTCTGTCTTGCCAGAAATATCTCAAGCATCAGAAGCATGGACTGTAAAAAGGTCACCCAAGTGCTATGACTATGTTAGGTGGAAACAATTTGTTCTCAAACCTCACACGTGGGTAGATTTCTTTCTCAATAAGAGTTTGAGCTCCCTAAAGTCATCAAATTCTGCTTAGGATTTCCCTTTCCAAGTTACCCTCGAATTTGGGCTGAAATGGTGTCGTAGAACAAAAGGCAGTTTGAACAGTTAGCTGGCCCGGTTTTAAGTGCCCATTGGGATCCAGACACAACTCACTGCACAGGTGAAGGACAATATTTTCTCCTTTGCAACCAGTTCCTCTTAAATTTAATTTATCTGAAAAATGGGAAGCATTACAAAATTCCATGGTCTTATGAGTCTGCAAGTTTTCATACATCAAGGGCTGCATGACTTTTGCCAATCGACAGCGCTCACAGAGCATGACACAGGTGCCAATGGTAGGAATAGGACATGTAACACCAGTATAGGATGGGGACTGACCTGTTGGAGAGCAGCACAGGACAAAGAGACCTGGAGGCCCTGGTGGACAGCAGGATGACCATGAGCAAGCAATGTGATCTCATGGCCAAGAAGGCCAATGACGTCCTGGGATGTATTAAAAGGGATGTGGTTAGTAAATTGAGAGAGGTTCTTGTCTCCTTCTGCTCTGTCGTGATGGTTCAAAATCAGCTTGGACATGTTCCTGTGTGGCATGACCTAGGTGATCCTGCTGTGGCAGAGGGTTGAACTGGACAAGTTTTTGAGGTCCCTTCAAACCCCTAACAGTCTATGATTCTGCAGATAGGGACACTTGACTGCCTAATGCAAGGTAATACAAAGAAAACCAAGATATTAATCAAACTTACTACCCTGTAGCTGTAAGCAGCAGAAGAAATAAGCACAGCAACGCATCTAATCGTTACTACAGGCTTAGCAGTAGTGATTAAGAAAGATATATCACCAATTGCCCCAATATGGTACCATCAGTCACCGGAGAGCTCTGGTTACTGTGAGGATTCCAAGAGCCTGTCCCAGCAATTGGGAAGTCCTACACAGTGCATCTATCCATAAGGTGAGGTCTCCAAAGTTACTGTAAGAGGGTCCCACTTTTATATAGTTGAATAAACAACCTTCAAGTGTGGAAACTTCGCACTGTTTTCCTCCTGCTGGATTTTCCCCTGGAGCCTGGACAGGGCTCAAGGAGAAAACAAGGGAGATTATGATCTACTGAGCTTTGACTTTGTACCTCCAAATGGAAGCAGACATGTAGTTTCATGGCCTTGACAATAAGCCCTCAGCAGTAAAAATATAGGCACATTTTCATAGCGCTTTATCCTTACTACACATTTCATTAACAAGCATCACACCGTACTAATGGTTACACATACTTCACTAATCATAGCATCATTAAACTTGGAAAGGACCTCTAAGATTATCAAGTCAAATCTTTAACTCAACACCTCCATGACCACTAGACCATACCCCAAAGTGCCCATCTCCTTGCCTGTTGAACACTCCAGGAATGGTGACTCCACCACTTCCTTGGGAAGCCTGTTGCAAGGCTTAGATACTCTTTCACTAAATAAGTTTTTCCTAATTTCCAATCTGAACTTCTCCTGGCACAACTTGTGGCCATTTGCTCTTGTCCTGTCACCAGTTATTTGGGAGAAGAGGCCAACACCAGCCTCCCTACCACCTCCTTTCAGGGAGCTGTAAAGGGCAATAAGGCCTCCCATCAGCTTCCTCTTCTTGAGGCTAAAGATTAGATACTATCACTATACAAGGTATAGTTGGGAGGTTCATTTGGAAGACAACTTTGTTCCTGGGCCTACTGGTCAGTCCTCAGTCCTTCAGTGACCATAAAGCTCTTTTTCTGTTGTTTCAGAATGCTGGCAATTCGTCCCAGAGGAAAGCTCTAAACATGTAAGGGGGTCAAAAGGCTGAACCCCGCATTCTTCCTGGCCCCCCCCACTTAAGGCAACTGAGCCAGGAAAAATGCCAAACAAAACAGCAGTTGGCCAGTTTTCACCCCAGAGCACTGACAGGACAGGACAGATCTATGAGTTTGTTTTCTGCCATCCTGCCTTGTAGACACAAAATTGGAGTTGTTTCTCACAGGTCCTAGAGAGAACTCTGTCATCTCCACGAGTAAAGTCAGGCTGGACGTGTATTTCCTTTTCAGATGCTTCACCACACCAGCAGGTAGTCAGCAGGGTCACACTAGTCTCAGTAATAGCCTGGTGGATTTTATTTATTAGTATTTTTTAAGATGGACTATTCTGTTTTAAGGGAAGATGATCCCATAGTTTCAGATATCTCTGATCTGAGGGAGTGTCTCCACCTGGTCCTCATTTAATTCTGCAAGAAAATGAGTTATCCTATGTAAAACAAAAGGAACAGGGTGCTCAATGCCAGACTCAAAGTCCCCCCCCAAACTGTTATCAAAACAACCAGAGAAGCCACCCATTGAGTTCAGGTGGCTTAACGTGAATAGAGGCTGCAGGCACCATGGCTTTGCTCCACAGAATTATGATTGTCCACGAACAGAGGCAGAAGGCTGAGGAGCATCCTCAGGGCTGAAGAGCACATGTGCAGCACTGCAGCAACATCCCTGCTCTAGCCTGAGTGCTACGTGGTTGCTTCTGGAAAGGTCACCTGGAAGAACTATACATGTCCAAGATGGACCTACTGATCTGGATTCAGCATTTCCCCTTCCAACATCAGCTGTACCCACACTCTGCCTCCTGCCCATCTACAGTGCTGGTTCATTGAGGGTGCATTAGTCATGAAGACCTGAGCTCAGACCTTATGGACATGGCCCCAAAGCATGGTGCAGTATGTGGGCTGAGAAACACTCTGCAGAACCTGAGCTAACCACCAAATCTGGAAGATGCTCTCTTCCGTTACAACCTGACACAGATTTACTCTAACACTCTTCTGCTTGGGGTTGTCTGTTTTTCTTTTTAGCCATCACGTTCTCACCCATCCTGGGAAAATCTGTGGCTACTTCCTGCCTGAACACCGCAGTCAGGGATCATTTGCTGAATGGCCAAGTAGCACCAGTCAGTTTTCAAATCAGCCCTTCCGGCACCACAAAAAGACCTAAGTTGCCACATCACATCACCCCAGTTAGGTAAGCACGAGTTTCAGGCACCATTTCCAGGCTTTCCCCATCACGTTCTCAACAGCAGTATTTGCACACTTGTTCCAGCCCAGTCAGGCAAAGAAAATCTGAAGTTCATCACCCAGAGAACAAAACCAACGCTGGAACAGCCACAGAGGGAGAAGGAAATAAGGGCTGACAAACGTCACGTCACACAACATTCACACATGCAACAAGCTGAATGCTGTGAGCACTGAGCAGAAACCTGGGGCTGTCACATGCTGTTGTCTCCTGATTTGGACACAGATTTCACATGACTCAGTGGTTTTGTCACTCTGTTTGCTCCATGAGGAGCAATGCAATGTTGAGCAGAACCACTCCACAGTCTGCTCTTCATGTTGAGCTGCGTCGCTAAGACTTTTGAAGATGGTTTAGTCCTTGATGGCCAGAGTTTAAGGTGCTTCTCCAAGGAAGGGTCAACTAGCTGCATGTAGCATGACATCACCTGGATTAACATGTCAATGGCCTTTGAGGATGGAGACTGCCAGTGGCAAAACAAAACAGCCACCAGCCTGCTTCAGGCTTCCATGAGGAATGAGGTCTCCCTAAGAGAACAGGGAGCCTTGAATGAAGGTACAAGAAAGCTGAGGAGCACAGGTCTGTAGTTAGAGATGGAACACATAATAGGACTCATGTAGAAACAGGAAAAGACCTTGAGAAGCAACTTCTGTAGGAGTCACTGGATATCTGCAGCTCATCATGAGTATGACAACAGGGGGAATAAAAACCTTGATGCAGCAGTTACTACCAACCTGAAAGGTTGCTGAGCGTTCAACAGGTGGGAGCAGCCTGGGTCACCTGGAAAAACGTTCATCCTCAACAGGTTCTGTGCTGAGCTGCTCCATGCACAACTCAGCAAGAAAATACACGTCTGGAGGAGCCACAGGTTGTTCAACAGTTTCAGGAACTGCCAGAAGGGTGGGTGGAACAGATAGGAAGTCAAGCAAAAAGATGTTTTGGTGGAATGTTGAGCCTCATTGTCAGCTTTGCTTAGATCCCCTTTCTACTGCTGAGTTTGTAGCTCTGAGGCAGCTTTTCCACCAGGAAAGTGCCTGGAAAGCCCCACAGATTTTGGATGTGACAAAATTTCTCATGGAAACACACGTCTAGTTAAACTGTCTTCTGTGCATTAAGGGAAGGGCTGGACATCCAGAGGACTACTCATTTTCCATCTTCCTCTTGTGATTCCCCCTCTGTGCTTAAGTCAACATCATCAGTCAACAAAAATGTGTCTCAGGTGGAAGAAACCTGTCATGGCCTATGTCAGATTTAGGGAGTGCTCAGGGTGTTTTAATACTAAACCTGGTGGGATGTAAACACCCCTGCCATGCTTGCTGTAGCATCCTCCCTCCTTAAATGCTTTGCCTGCACCAGACACCCTAAAGGGCATTTTGCTCTTGCAGCCCTTCCAATCTCATCCATCCTTGCAGCTCATACTCTTTCTACTACCTACTGCCTCAGACATGAGGCCATTTCATCAGTCAGTGCTCAAGCAGGTCATGTTTTCCCTTTCCTGAAGCCAAAGAGGTCCCTTCCTACTACAGCCTGTGCTGAGTGTCACCCTTGCAGGGGCAGGAATAGAGCCGCTTTAATTCAAGTTGTAGTTCAGGAGTATATGAAAGTGTTCCAAATGGAAGCCAAGAGGTACTAAAGATGTTTCTCTGTCAAGACAAACTACTCTTCCTCAGATACTGCTTTTCACCCTCAAGGTGGCTTTTTCTCATGTTGATAATGGTGTTCTTCCTAACTGAAGGATCATGGAATCATTTAGGTTGGAAAAGACCTTTAAGATCTTCAAGTTCATCCATTAACCCAGCTGTCCCAAGCACATCACTAAACCCTGTTCCTAAGCTCCAGGTCTCCACAACTTTGAAACACGTCCAGGAATGGCAATTGAACCCCCTCCCTGGGCAGCCTGTTCCAAGGCCTGATAACCCTTTCCATGAAGAAGTTTTTCCTCATGACCAACCTAAACTTCCCCTAGTGCCACTTCCTCTTACCCTATCGCTTGTTCCTTGTGAGAAAAGACCAACCCCCACCTCTCCACAACTGTCTAAGAACATAAAATAGAGCAAAGGCATTTGGACTAGCAAATGCCTCTCTACTCTGCAGCAGGATGCAACCTAAAACATTTGAAATTTATCTCTCTCTTCTTTCCAGGCTGTCATCTGCATACACAGAATTCCTCTGGTGCTGTTGGCTACTCCCTGATGTTTCTCTCCAAGCAGAGCACAGCTTTAAAGGACTCACATTACAGGGCTGAAGAATACACAGCTCTGTACAAAACCTGCCAGCAGGGAGTTTCAGCCCCAGAAATGAGCAGATAAACTTATTAAAAGGTTATTGCTAGACTGAGTCAATACAGGCTAAAACCAGATTGAACACAGAACCTGCTTCCCTTCCTTGGTCAGCTCATGTTAGTAATAATTACACAGATGTTGATCAAAAATAATGGGATTTTTGAGGAAAATATGAGGATTAACATTAAGGGCTGCAAGGACTGAGAAAGTACTTCTGTGAGCTTGGGACACAGACCCTTTGCCTGCTACTTCTTATTCTGAATTAGGAGATCTGCCTGGATCCAATCAGTAGTGCTGTGACACTCCATAAATTCAGGAGCTCCCTAGAGCGTGGGGGCAAATGCTGGTGGCCAACACCAAGAGGTTGCCTGCCTTCCTGCCCCAACTTTTCTTTAGGAGCCAAGTGTCCTCACGCACCTTAATTGTTTTTCCAGCGGACGGTCCCTTGCCACGCTCCAGCTGAGTCTGCACTCAGAATGGCACAAAGACCATTCTGTCATGTGGAAGAACAATCCCAGGCTGTTTAACCGGCGTGCTGGAGCAAATTCTCCCATTCAGACTCTGCTCTCTTCAAGCCTCAGATGGCCACGGGATGAATTAGTGCTCAACTTACTGGAGCCACCTCATAATCAGACAGTAAAACATGACGTGTGAGTTAATAGGTAATTGGGAATAAACAGGGCAGAAATAATCTCTGAATCCTGAGACAGCGCTTAACGGTGTGAAAAGGAGGAAGAGAAGAACACAGGTAGCATTTACTTGGAGTAGGCTTTAGCATGGGATACAGGGAGCAGATATTTGAAGGAACTATGCAGGATCTGCCTCAACTTTGTCTTTACCAGGAGAACATGCTGAGCAGGACAGCTGTGAAAGAAGACAGGCACTGTTTAAATACTCAAGAAAATGAACAGACCTGTCAAGACACCCACCCTTTCAGTCAGTCCAAGTTCATGGCACAGAGGAGGCCACACAGGAAACCTTTGGAGCACGGAACCAACAACCTCTCCCCTCAAGCAATGGGGTCAACTGAAGGTGAAGAGCCAAACATTTCACCTCACACATCAAATTAAGCCTCAGAACTCACTGCCACAGGTGTCTGTTGTTGTTATGAGAATATTATACCTGCATTCAAAAGCAGCTCCATGAGTCCATGGAGGAAAAAATCAATTGACAGCAAATAAAAACAAAGGCATCAACTCCAGCTCAGGAAGTCCCTGAGGAGGCAAATTTGGAGCATGACTACTTTTTGCAATGTACTTCACTAGGCGTGATGTTCTGCATTAGAGACACAAGACTGTTTGGACTGATGTTGCTGATCTTATGCATGACTCAAAATTAACTCGCTGGCCACCTCCAGGACAGGACCTCAAGCACTGCAAGAAGACCCAATGCAAGTTTATTAACATATCAACCACTTTAACGTCTCAAATTTAGGATAGCAGTGTGTGACCAGAAGCTTAGGAAAGGTCAAACAAACATCCACTACTCTTCATAAAGCACTGAAGCTCCATAATTGCTTTTTCAGACCAAGGAGAATAATTCATAATTTTTTTTGAACTTTCGTGTCTTTGTCCACCTTTAACACAGAAAACCAGGAGAAAACAGGAAGCTGGAGGGGTGTGGAGAGGGTGGAGAAGGGAGTGAGGGTTTTGTGCAAAAACAGGGAACACAAATGCTTTACACAAACATTATCTGACCCTGCCTTTATCTCTTCCCCAAGCCCCAAAGACCACGTCCCTTCCTTAGGAAGTTCACTTCTGAGCCAAGTAAAAACAATCCTAAACCTCTAGATAACTTCAAAAAGGACAAAATCCCTTTGTCCTTTCTGGGTGGCTGAAGTCCACCCCAGACACCAAAAGAAGAGGCACCTGAGAAGCTCCATTTAATCCAGCCTTAGCAAGACCTTTGGGTTTACCTGGTCTCTCTCCACCAGAAAGAGAACTGAACAGCTCGAGCAAGACTCTTGTTGACAGCCAAGGCTGGAGCAGATCACTGCCACCCCAATTAAGGATATCACTGAGCCTTTGCAAGCAGTAAGGCAAGTACGATAAGGCCCTCCGGTGAGGCGATGTTTACTTAGTGGTTAATCCACCATGTCCTTGTAGCTCCCATTACTGTTATCACTTACAAGCAGCTTAGGCATGCAGAAGCCTAAGTGTTCTGACCCAGTAACTCATATGCAACACAGAATGGCTTGGGGTTACTGGATGGAACTCCAAGGCAAACCTGAAACAACTGGTTGTCTGGAGGCAGTAAAGGAGAGGAGATAAGAAGAGAGAGTTCAGTAACTCTCTGTTGGAGTGGGAATATGGGAAGGGCAGAAAATAACATGTAGGGGCAATTTTTGTGTCACAGTTCTAGTAGCAGCTGTGGAACTCATCTCTCTTGGCCTCATTCTCCCAATGAGCCTCCTCTGCTTTTCCAAAGCAGATGGGATTTCAGCATGGCCTTAAAGAGAAGTGCTAGAGCCTAACACATCTGGGGTTTAGAACCCATGTTACCACCTGCACCAGAGCGAAGCAACCAACACAGAAGTACAAACAGCATCAGAGGAGTAGCCATAGGGGTAATGGCAGAGCTGATAGCATAATTCCTACATGGAGTTCAGTGCACAGTAACATCATCTCCCCAAACCATCCTCTCTACTCAGCATCTCCAGGACTTGAGCACCACAAGAGGTGATTTCAATTTATTGGTGCTAAAAGACACAAAATTGTCTCAGAACTGTGCCAACACCCACTTTTGAGGTGGCTGGCTCCCTCAGATATTCTTAAGCAAAGCTCTGGACCCAGATGTTTGTTTCCAAAAGCTAAGGACATGTCACTACAAAATGCCACTTGTAGAACCTCCCAGATCTGCCCTTCCAAAGCACTTCACAGCACCCCAGTATCCAACAGAAACAGGGCAGGGCTGAACTTCACACAAAGAAATGGGACTGGTGAAAAAACCACCCAAGAAAAACAGAACATTTTGCTTGGATTGGTCTAATCCCTGCACCCTCTTTGCTTTCTGTTTCGATCCTTTAAACTCACTCATATCTAGGAACATGAGCAACAATCCTGACTGAAGAGCAGCCAGATTTCCCTTCCTCTCTCCTCAAGTGCCCCAAGGCCTTACCCAAACACTGAGTGTACTAGGAAGCTCCTAGTGTTTCATCAAATTCTCCAGGTGCTCTTGGAGGACAATTACAAGCCACCGAAGGCAGAAGAATAGACTTGCAAAGAGTCCTAACCTCTGATCATCGCTCCTAGACGCCAGGGTTCAGAGAGGTGTTTTGAGTGCCAATGCCCAGGTCTTCTGATGATCTGGAAGCTGGTCAGAAGCTCTGACAGCATTGTTTCACCAGAACATTCCTGTTTGCTGAGGCCAGAGCACTTTTCATGAGCCCTTTCCTATTCAGCAGGAATGTAAACAATGCCCAGCCACGCCAGACCCCTAATCTAGCTAGTCTGGCAGCAAGAATAAGAGCTGTTCTTCAGAGAACAAGAGCTTGGCCACTTTCTGAAGTCCATTCCTCTTGTATTGCCCCGACAACCAGCTGTTGTACTAGAGACCTCAAAGACACACAAAATTATCCTAGTATCTCCCTATGGACCTGCTGTCCCCGAACTGATCTTCTCCCTCTTGAACTTCCACATGCTGTTTGTCCCCAAAATTCATTGCTAAATCAACAACTGGGTCTTGAATGACAATTCTGACTGGTTTCTTTGCAGATCCTCAGAACACTTGTCTGATGCCTCCCTGCATCAGTCATTGCAGTAGCAGCAATGAAACCACAAAGTTCAGGGAGCAGCTGTAAGATCTAGGAAGCTTCCAGGCCATAGGAAATTTCCACAGACAAAGAGACACAGCTTTGGTTCAGGTCCAAGGTAAACTAAGCTAAAGTTTAAACACAGTCCCTCCTTGCAAACTGCAGCTCCTCCTCTTCTGACTCCAATCATGCTGTTATTTCTTACTTCTACAAGTCTTAAGTGGGTTATTAGTCCCCTCTAATTGGGTTTCTGACCCAGACATTTCACTTAACACCTAAGGACGCCTTCAAGCCCTTGACCACATCCCTCCCTTAACAGAACCCAGGGGAGAAGCTTATCAGCCTCTCTCGCCCTGACTAATTGCTTGGGTATTGGTTTCTTCATTCCAGTAGCCAAGCTGTGCAACCAACCCCAGCGTGAACACGCGGTTTCCACCACACCAGCAGTGCCAGGTGAGGCTGCCTGCGTGCCTGGCACAGGTGGAAAACCCCTCCTGCCAAACAGGAGCAAGTCCCAACATACACAGGACGGGGCAGCTCCTTGCAGGATCAGAACTGTGCGTGCACACGCTGCTCCAGCATCCCTTTCTGGAAAACACAAGTTTGAGGGCAAGCAGAGGATTTAATACCTCTAGTCCAGACCACCTTGGGACTTACATACCTTAAAGACAACGTACCTGCTTTGGGCAAGGCCAGTGTGTTGTCTAGATGAATCATGGGGGTGCATCCAACCGTATGATTCTATGATTCTATCCAACTGCATTTTACACTCTGGGAGAACGCATTTGACACCACCTGTCACTTGCACGGGTACAGCTCGTACTGTAGAAAACACTACAGAACTTTCTGTAGGTAACACACTCTGCAGAAAACACTCCAAAACGTTCCTCTGCTGCAGGACTTCTTCTCGTAGCCTTCTACAGTCTCCTCAGCCTGTGGAGGCTGATCCTAACACCCGTGCTACAGTACGTGACTAAACATCAAGCCTTGGGATCAATGGCAAAACAACAAACCAACCAATCAACCAACCAACCAACACGGGTCACAAAACCCCAAAATAATGAGCAACATTACCTTGCATAAAGCAGGCAATTAAAATCCACCCGTGGCAAGTGCTATGGCAGCAGCTCCTGTGAGCTTCCGAGTCCCGAAGTTCTTGGTGCTCCCAGAGCCGCCGCTCTCTCCTCCCACCTCTCCCTCCCACGTCCTCGTTTGCTGAAGCACAGATCTGGGCCTGTACATTAGATGAGACACCCACAGAGCCCAGCGGGAGGGTTACGAAAGCCGTGCAGAGAGGGTTTCTGCGGAGATCGCTCGTTATTTGCCTTTCTGTGTTTTTGCAGCTCGTGGAGACTCAACATACGGGAGACCGAAAGGGAAAAGGGCAGGAGGTTTTTTCTCCTTTGTGCACTGGTGCTTCTCAGCTCCAGTCCCCTTTCACCTCCAGCACATTCCCACAGCTGTTGGCCAAGTTAAGCTCCCGTGATCTTTCTCCTTGTTCTGCCAGTGTCTCCCCTCGTGCGACTCCTGCACTTGCTGAAGTTCCAGAGATGGAAACCCTGGGAAACCGGAGGTTTCCTGCTATTCAGAGCCCTGCTGCTGGGAGCGTGTGACAGCCTGCACGTGACGCCTGCAGAGCCTGTCCTCTGCTGCATCCCAGCCAGGCACAGATATTTCCCTTCCTTCTAAAAACAGCTTACACCCAAAACCTCCCTGTCCAGATGGAGGACCTGCAATCCTCCCCAGGCACCTTCTAAAGCAAGAAAATGTGTTGAGTTTTGTTCCAGTTGCTCCCCAATGACAACAAACCCACATAATGTGAAAAAAGCCCAAGGAGACACAGTGCCCAGCAAAGCCCTTTGCCCTCCCCTCCTGCTTCAGAGCATGCTGAAGAGCACTAACAAAGCCCCATTCTTTCCCAGACATGTCACAACCCAGCAGCTTGCCTCCTCCCCAGCTACATGTTTTGAAGGACTTTTACCAACTACTAAAACTTACTGCGGGGCTGAGGGAGCAGGACAAGTCGGTTCATAGAGCGACGATGCTCTGGGTGTAAGGGGCGGCAGGAGATGTCTCAGTCACCTTTTGTTCAGAGAGTTTCTTCTGCTGCACTGACCTCCTTCCCACTGTCGTGGGCTCCTGGGGTCTTTTCAGAGAGTGCCCATAACTCACCACAACGGTTGGTACCACACAGGCAGGCAGAGCAGGAACCCTCAGAGCAGCGATCCCCACACACGGCAGGGGAACAATAGCAGGGAGGGATGCAGCTGGGAAATGGAAGGGATGAGTGAGCAATGAGCTCACTGCCGGACTCGTACCTGCCTTGCAGGCTGCACCAGTCAAAGAGCTGGTGGTGAGGATTTCAGCACAATTACAGGCCTTTTCCTTCCAGTCCAGAATTTGGAGTGAGATCAGATTTTCCTCATCCCAAGGAAGGGTTCTGTGCAGACAGGTACCTCAAGTCCTTTAAATGTTTTTGCATAGGAGGGGGAGCTCTGGAGGACATTCCAGCCTCCAGACCCGATAAGGATTGAGAATGCTCCCTGGCACAGTTTATGACAGTTCCTACCCTCCAGAAAGAGGATGGTTTTTATGAATCCCTGTTGAGCACAAAGGTTTGGGGATCACAGAATCCTAGATTGGCCCGTGTTGGAAGGGACCTCTCAAAAGCTCCTCCAGTCTGGCCCCTCTGCAGTGTGCAACCCCAGCCCTCTCAGCCTGGCCTCACAGCAGAGGTGCTCCAGCCCTCACATCCTACTTGTGGTCTCTCCACATTTCTGCAATAGACCAAGACAGTGATGAGGATGTTTAGAACATCTGAGACTGTATGAGATGGACTTCTCCTCTTCTAAATGTGAAACTGCAATTGCTTTCCCATCCTGCTTTTATTTAAGGGGGGAAAAACACCTCCACTTTTGAAAAATGTATGCCTTTCAGAAAGTTTTGGTCCTGATCAACCTGAAGGACAAAGTCCTGTTTTGATCTTGGGGACTTACTGGCTTCAAAACTTGAAGTAAAAATGAAAGTAGTCACGAGAGACTTTCAATTGTAAAAAAAGAACAGCCGAAAACCCACCAACCAAACCAAACACACACAAAACAATCAGGGACACAACGACAGATGCAGCTTTTCTTTTTGAAAATAATTTTTAAAACTACAAAAAAAAAAAAGG